>CM049384.1:25476989-25739489 GCA_026937815.1 Etheostoma perlongum | reverse complement strand
AAACACACACACACACACAATACACACACACAGAGACACACAAACACACACACACAGAACACACACACACACACACACACACACACAGAGACACACACATAGACACACACACACACACAGACACACAAACACAGATTGACACGCACACACACACACACACACACACACACACAAACACAGATTGAGACACACACACAGACACACACACACACACACAGAGACACACAAACACACATACACACACAGAGAGACACACACACACACACACACACACACAGACACAGATAAATTATATATTACCTTGTATAGGTCTTCTAGAAGTTATAACAATGGTGGCGCAGTGGTTATGTGACATGCCCCTTCATGCCGGAGCCCGGGTTCAAATCCCACACTGGGATCTCATCACATAATGTTAAAAAAGTCTTTTAACACTGTTATGATTATTTAATATCAATACGTTTTTGGAAAGAGATGACATCACAGAGATGAAAGGCTTCCTAGCTGGTTTTTACAAACATGGCCACTGATTATATGTAGCCATGGCAACCCTTTTACTGACAGTTTCAAACTGTATGTCTGTCTGTCACAATTATATAATTGAAAAACAGACTGTTAGACAGACATTTAATCCAGAGCATTTAACCCATTATGATTTTTTATTATTTTTTTTGGTTGTCCGTATTTTCTGCAGACTTTCAGCTATAAAAAAAATCAATTTTTAAAATCTAGCTCTAGCTCTTTATGGTGTAGTTGTGTTATTCAACTTAATTAAAAAATCATTCCTACTTTTTTTCAAATATTCTCACTACTTCAACATCTTCTTACTGATTTAAGCTATTTCTCCAGTTCAGCTTTTTACATTTAATTTTTTTTATATTTCCACCTTTTTACATTATTGTTGCTATTCAACTTAATTAAAACCATTCCTACATTTTTCAACTCTTCTCAATACTTCAACATCTTCTTACTGATTTAAGCTATTTTCCAGTTTAGCTTTAGCATTTCAATATTTTCTACAAATTTTACTGATTTAAGCTATTTGTCCAGTTTAGCTTAGCATTTCAATTTTTTCTACAACTTTTACTGATTTAAACTATTAAACCAGGTTAGCTTTAGCAATTCAGCTATTCAGCATTCCCACGCATTTTCTGCAGGAAATGCATTTTCTAGTTATGCTTCTTCTTCTTCCGCCAAATTTCGTCCCGCTACTAGTCCCAAAGCGTTGCCAACACGCGCACCACATTTCACCGACATGTGGGTAATGATCGGGAATGGTGTGCTATGACTTTTCTAAGAGATTTGCCGCGTGGTTTTACCGAAATCGGCCAAAATACGGCAAAAATCTCTCATTGACTTGAATGGGAAATGTTCGGGAAATCGCTCAACATCGCTCAAAACGCCCCCTCTTTGGGACCGTGCTGTATCGCCATACTTTAACGTAGAAACATGATTAAAAGTTTAAACCGAACACAAGACTTTGGCGTTTATTGGGCTGAATGGGCGTTCAGATATCAAGCACGGTTTCTCCCAAATCACAGTTGACGTTTCGTCCCGTTTTCAGACCGTCTCAGATTTTCCAATGTGTGTGTATGTGGCGGAATGTTCAGAGTTAGAGTGGACGACAGAGTGGGAGGCTTCGGTACGGATCTCTGGAAGTTTCTCAAACAAATTGCTCTCTCTCCTCCAGTTTTCAGTCTTCAGACTTCATTATTGGTGAAAATGTAGGGAATCTTGTTCCGGTCGCAGACATGTAACTCTGGAGTCTATCGGACTTAATTTGTTGGCTGTGATCTACCAACTGTCGACAGAAGCTATGAAAAAACCAGTACGATTCAGTGTTTTCTTCCCCAAACTAATTTGTCTTTCTCCTCCAGTTTTACCTCTTTAGACATCATAGTTGGTCAAAATGTAGGGAATCTTGTGCCGGTCGCAGACATGTAACTATGGAGTCTATCGGACTAATACTTTTCGCGCTAGGCTCACCAATAGGCTCACCAACTGCTTACAGATAACATAAAAAAAAGTATCTCGCACCTTTTTTGATGAAATCACCATAGCAACATGTTCTGTTACTGAGAGGAAAGAGGGAGGGGCTGCAGCATGACAGAGACAGACACGCACACACACACACACACGCACAGACACACACACACACACACATACAGAGACACAACACACACACACCACACACACACACACACACACTCACACACGCACAGACACACAACACACACACACACACACTCAGACACACACACACGCACAACACACACACACAGAGACACACACACACACACACACACACACACTCAGACACACACACACACAGACACACACACACACAGAGACACACAACACACACACACACACACTCAGACACACACACGCACAGACACACACACACAGAGAGACACACAACACACACCCACATACACACCACACACACACACTCAGACACACACACGCACAACACACACACAGAGAGACACACAACACACACAGAGAGAGACACACAACACACACCCACATACACACCACACACACAAACACACACACACACACACACAGAGAGACACACAACACACACACACCCACATACACACACACACACACAGAGAGAGACACACAACACACACACACACATACACATACACACACACACACACACACAGAGAGACACACAACACACACCCTAATACACACCACACACACACACACACACACAGAGAGACACACAACACACACACACATACACACACACACACACACACAGAGACACACAGAACACACACACACCCACATACACACACACACACACAGAGAGACACACAACACCCACCCACATACACACCACACACACACACACAAACACACACAGAGACACAACACACACACCACACACACACACATACACACACACACACACACACACACACACACAACACACACAGAGAGAGAGACACACAACACACACCCACATACACACCACACACCCCCACCCATACACACACACACTCTCAGACACAGACACACACACACTCTCTCACACAAACACACTCACACACACACACACAGACAGACACAGACACACCTATCATGACACTGTTCCCTGGAGACAATGTTGACCAACTGACTCCTAACTGCTGTTTCCAATGTGTGTGTATGTGGATGTGCACCCAGTAGCAGGCACACTGATAAAATTTCTGCGGAATTTTCTAGTATCAGTTGCTATCCTGGCAGTGGTAAGCGATCTGAGAGCAAATAAAAAATATAAAAACACAATTCAAACCAATGCGCTCATTGGCAACACATGGCTCAAGAAGCCAACATATAGCCTACATATAACCTATATGAAATCCTGTAGGCTAAAGGGCAAAATTATCATCACCAAACCCACCAGACTCCATTTAAATAACATGGAGTCTGCTCCAGTCTGACCATGCTTCCCTTTAGGCGGGAAGCATGGTCATTCGAAAATACTACCGGGTTTCTACTGATATAAAGCTTAATGCTAAAAGTATCCCTTTAAGTCTAATCGAGGGAAACCATTACCCAGATATACTGTACATCTGCCTCATGAAATCTTTAGTGACCTCTGCAGCTGTAAATATCAGACACAATCTTAACAAAATAACCAAATATTGATTACCTACAGAGAAATGCTCCTTTAATTCATTGCACGTGACATGGTGTTTTCATATGCTGGAGGAAATGCATGATACATCTGCAGAGGTACTGAACTCAGCATGTTCACCACATGCAGGTTATGGAGTGTTTACTCTGGTTTGTTTGTCTGGGTGAAAAAAACGTATTTAAACTCGGGCGGACCAAAATAACAGCATCAGGATTCACAAAATGAGCGACAGCATTATTGATGGTTACATGTGAAGATGAAATATGCACCAACAGCAAACAACCTCAAAATACAAGAAAATACTAGCATTTGATAGCTCTGCTGTGAGAGCTTCCCATAACAGAATGAACCAAATAATCATATGATCTAGGGGTGGGAAAAATAATCAATTCTTAGGTGTGTTGATTTTTTAATGACCCAAATTCAAAACATTTCATTAAAACCTGTGTGTGACAAATACCATATATGTCAATATCTATGCTTTGTCTTGCTGCTTTGTCTAGGAAGTGATTAGCAAACTAAGTAGCAAACTCAGATGTATATGTACACTAATTATCTGAGTGGGGGGGCTGATCTTTAAAGCAATATCTACATTGCCTATGATCAGCAACCATTCATCCATTCATGTTCCAAAAGCTCATTCTGTTCACTAATTTGATATCATTTTAAAAACCTAAGTAGAAAAACATTGGAGAACCCTTTTGCAATTATGTAAGCACAAGATGTAATCTGAAAATGACTGCCTTGGTTAAAAAAAACTACGCAACGGATCTCAGCTGGTATTCTGTCTATAATGGAGTGTAATGGAAATTTCTAAGAGACCCCAAACCTTTGACCGGTAGTGTATATTTTTAAAAATCACACATGGAAATGTCCATAAAACAACTGTTGCATCGTAATGCATCAATAATCGGTTTAGAATCAAATCGTCGGCATCTGAATCGAATCGTGAGGTGCCAAGAGATTCCCACCCATATGAATAATATAACATTTGTGATTCTAACATTAACAACTTGGGCCTATTTTACTCATTTTGCCAATCACTTATTTTGTATCTATTATAAAAAATGATGGTCTGTGAACGCTGCAGCATCACTAAGCTACAGCAATTATCAAGATTACCAGATCAAAATGCAACTACAGTAGGTCAAAGTTGAAAGTAGTCAGTGTGGTGGGTATTCATAACAGACAGTTTGGGTTAAAAAAATAATTCAGTGTGCCAATGTGCTGCACACACATATATTATTATTCTTCCGCCAGATTTTTGTCCCGCTACTAGTCCTGGAGCGTTGCCAACATGCGCACACAAAATGTTTGGAAAATCACTCAACATTGCTCAAAACGCCCCCTCTTTGGGACCGTCCTGTATCGCCATACGTTAACGTAGAAACATGATTAAAAGTTTAAACCGAAGACAAGACTTTGGCGTTTATTGGGCTGAATGGGCGTTCAGATATCAAGCACGGTTTCTCTCAAATCACAGTTTACGTATCGTAAACTTGGTCAAATTGGTCAAAATGTAGATAATCTTGTGCCGGTCGCAGACATGTAACTATGGAGTCTATCGGACTAAAACTTTTCGCGTTCTTCACAAGGAGAAGACGTGTCATTGGTCAGCTAACATGATGTCACGCTGGGCCACACCCACCAGACTCCATGTAAAAAGTTATATCTCTGAAGGGTTAAGACACTTAACACTTATCTTATTTTTTATTAAGTTTTATTGCTATTCGGATGTGCCCCAATAGCAGGCACACTGATAAAACGTCTGCGGAATTTTCTAGTTGACATTTACTGTTGTTTTCTCTTCCATAAAAGTTTGGCTGACATTGGGGTTTTAAATAACCTGTTTGATCAGCTAGTCCACACAGTCTTTTTATGAAAAGCGCAAACATTTAGCAAAATCAGTTAAATCAAAAGGGACTATTGCCACTCATAGCAAAAATCTCCAGTTTAGCAGGACAACAGGTCGACAATCTGACCAATCAATTATCTCTCTGATCTACCTAATCCATGTCATTGTTGTCCTAAAACTCTGCTTTGTACAGCTGACCAGTATGAATGTCACAAAGAAACAGTGTTAACTGACTCAGGTTTGGACCAGAGAAAAGTGCGATGCAGCTGATCGCAGCCTGTGACAGTTCTGTTATATAACTGTTGCTGTCACAGTGTTTCCTGCCAGCTTTGCTGAATATGAATGAGCAACAGTCAATAGACGAAGGATCCGACGAATAGACGTTTTTTTTCATGTCTCGCGCCCATGTCGTCTAAGCAATTAGTGTCTAAACTCCGCATACTGAATATTATTACTTTGCTCTGTATCCTCTCTTTTTCTAAACACTTGTTGAATGCAAGGGGTATATAAAGATTTTTGAACACACACATGCATGAACGCACGCACACGCACGCACGCACACGCACACACACACACACACACACACACACACTCTGTCTCTGCCTCCCTCTCTCCCTCCCACAGGATGTAAAATTCATTAGGTATGAGTGGGGTTTGGCAGCCATTGGCTCTGTGAGAGTTCAGAGCTGCAAAGTGACACAAATTTGGCAATCACCAGAAGAAATATGTCCAAGCAGACTCCACGGAAGACATGCACTGTCCAGAGAGGGAGAGAGAAAGGGACAGAGAGTGCATTTGTGCGTGCTGGTGAGGTAGATTACAGATGTCAGCGGTGGACTGCTGCTGATTGGAAACCATCAATTGCGTCTCTATATAGCGCCAATTCAGCAAATCCAACCGTTTTTTTTCAGTGGTGGTAAGAGCAAAAACATTTTGAACTTTCAGGGCTTCTGCATACTGTCACCCTAGTGATATTTGAGGTTGGGGACAAAGTATGTTTTTTTTCTAAATATTTGATCCTTTATATTTCCCTCCAGGGAGAGCCTCTTTTTGCCTGAGGGTGAATTTCTCAACCCCGTAAAAAACAATTGTACAAGTACACGACAACAAAACTCCTTTTTCTGATGAAGATCGGCTGATTTGATTACAAGCTCATCTATAACAGCTATCACCAGCTATATGGACCTTGTATTGACATTGTTGTGTCAACCACTGAACTTTTCCCACTGTGAACTGATCTTTATGTGTTACATTTTGGGAGCAACCTTTTAATGGCGACAACCATTGACAGCTTCAATAATGTTTAAACTTATAATTGTTTTAAGTTTTAAAATCTAAAAATTAGTATTTTGCTACTTGTTAGCTAGCACTGAGTAGAAAACAGTACTGCGTCAATCTGTAACCCTGATAAAGGTGTTTGTTATATAGTTGTCAATACCTGTAATACAGGTCTTTTTCAAGAAATATCTGCTGATATTTTTGCTTTGAAGGGAAATTATAGAACACGTGGGTAGTAGTCTGAGCACTGATATCCGTCTTGGCTAAGCAGGATGCCACCTACAGAAACAGAGTCACAGAAAATGAAGGATAGGGATGGGATAGTGCTGAGCACAGTAGAAAGATGATGTCTGAGAGGTGCCGAAACACTTATCTTGCACGGCAGCGGGATTCTCGGAATATCAGGAGATCAAACAAGAATCGTAGGATTACATATCACACGAAAATCCTTTTTTGTTCTTTGTAACAAACCATCTGGCACGTCAGGTTACAAAAACACTACTGCAAAGAGCAATTAGTACAAAAGATGGAAAGTAAAAGTGATAGTGACAGATTGTGCTTGGCTTCTGCGAGCTTCAGACTACCTTTAATGTTAAGTGATGATCCACTATGAGCAGATGGATCTGTCTATCAGACTGGTCCTCCATCTATCTGACCAGATGTGGATCTCCATTGTATTTCTCTGCTGCTGTTTTCCAGGCTGTCATAGCAAAGGGAAAATCTGAAAAATGTCCATTAAGAGCAAGATTCTTACATTTTTGCTGACCTATTATGGACGTATTTAGCCATGTGCAAAATGTCCCTGTATAACATTTCTCTCAGCACCACTCAGCATCATGAGCTCAGTACATTGAATGGAAACACTTCATTTTCTGGATCAGTAAGTTATTTTCAATGTTCAATTTGGTACTGCTTGTCAGAGTAACAGAGACACAGCGCTCAGATAGTTAGGATTTATCCAGGTGAGTTTACAGGCAGTTGTTTTTGGAAAGTATTATTTATTTATTGAAACCGAATAGCAAAATTGCAGACAAATGTTTCATTTTACAGTATGTTGAGCCTAAACCTAACCAGTGTGTATACATTATTTAACGTACAATAAGTTGCAAATTACATCTGTCTTTCCAGGAAATTTCCTAGAAAATCATTCTGTCATTATTACAAAAAAAAAGTTAAGACTCAACCTTCAAGGAGTCACGTGATCGGTCCAACGAAGTCCAACGTTGTGATATGGACACCATTGCAGAGGCATTGCTTGAGAAACAAAAAAGCTGCCTCGAGCCACGTTTTGCTCAGATCCAGTCTCAGATTCAACAGATGGGCCTCGACAACAACAATAAGCTAACTGCTATCCATGCTAAGTTAGCACCTCTGATTGTAAGCCTTGGCTCTATCAGATCTGATGTAACCAACTTAAAAACCACCGTGGAAAGCAACACAAGTATTCTTGACAGCCATGGCCACGCTTTACAAGAGCTGGAGGGGAAGCTAGCAGACATGGAGGATGCACTATTGTTAGGATTTGGCGAAATGAAAGGCAGTAGCAATATCCACATCCACACACTTTCATTTAGAACGCAATTTCTATAATACGCTCACCAATCAAATGCTGGAGTTAACAGACTGTTCTTTTATTGTTGGTGCAGAATTCAATGCTGTGTGGGACGCAAGTATTGATCGGTTGAACACGAAAGCCACTAGTGACCAGGCTCAGGCTAGAAATGCTCTGAAATCATGGTCCAGCAGCTTGGGGCTTATAGATATTTGGCGTGCAGTTAATTCCACCTGTAATAACTATTCCTTTTGTTGCTCTGAACAGTGTTTTGAAGGATATGGAAAAATGGATAGGTCTCCCCATGTTGATTCAAGCCAATATCTCAGTGGTAAAAAGAAATGTTTTACCCAGGGTCAATTTTGTGAGCTCTATGCTAGCTCTCTTCCCTCCTGCTGGTTATTGGCGTAAATTACAGCGGTATCCAAATTTATCTTTAAGATGTCTACTTTACAGAGAAGGAAAGAAGATGGTGGCCTTTCAGTTCCCAACTTTAAACATTATTTCTGGTCCTTTGTGTTAAGACCCCTTCTCACTTTGTTTAGTCCATGTGTGTCTGTCTGCTGGCGTACCTTAGAAAGTGCTGTGACAGAGCCTCGGTCACCCCATGACGTTCTCTTTGTGCCAATAAACAGTGCCAGCGACGCTTTGGCCCCATTATCTCTCACCTTATCAAAACTTGAAGATTAGCTGAAACATACTGACATATAGCTTGTAACTGGCACGCTTTCCCCCATTATTCAATAATACAGCACTCCTGATTGGTGGGAGGCCAATAACAGCTCCACAATGGGAACAAAGGGGAGGTCATTGTCTAAAAGACATTTTTGGTGAGGTTGGCTTGTTGGCTTTTTCTGACTTACACGGTTTTCCGGTCTGTCAGGTTCCTCTTTTTTCTTTTACCTTCAGTTAGGGTCGGCACTCAAGACATATGGTGTCCCCTGGCAGAGGCCCATCCATCATATGCGGAAGTTATTTACTGTGCAGCCTAAAAGCTGTGGTATGGTGTCTAGGCTTTATCAGTTCTTGGTGATATCTGACCGCTCTGCCCTTCCTATTGAGAGGATCTGGGCACACGATTGCCCAGACCCTGCTCTCGACTGGCATAATATTTGGTCTTACATTCCAGAAGTATCCCGCAATCCGATCATCAGCAGATTCACTACAATTTCATACATAGGACCAAATGAAAATGATGCACTTTCTGCCCAATTAGCACGTGTATTTCTTCATTTGTTCTGGGAGTGCTCTCCTGTTGGTCAGTTCTGGGACAATACTGCATCCAAAATGTCCACCTTGATTAATGTTACTGTGCCTGTTACTGTAATGTTTTGATTATGAATGACCTGTCAACCTTTCAGCTTTCCAAAGCTCAAAACGTGCTGGACTTCCAGCTGCTAAGAAGAAGATTGCAACCCGTTGGAAGCCACCTCCTGACTTATCTGTTTGTTCATGGATCTTTTGTTTTTTTGGATGTCACGTACATGGAACTCTCTACGTCTTGTGTGGGTGGAGCCCCAGGGAAGACTTTGGAGACTTGGCACAGCATTGCTGAGTCCTTGAAGGTAATGTTGTAGCCTTTGTTTGTGTGTGTGATTGGTCCCTTGTCTTGTGTCTGTCTGTGTGTGTGTCTGTTTCTGCACGTGTTGTTTTGTCTCCCTCCCTCCCATTTTTCACCTCTGTGATTTTGTGGTTCCTAGGTCCCAGCGTGTTGTTTGTAACTGTTTGTGAATGTTATATTTACATTATGATTTTTTTCTGAATATAAAAATGAAAATTTAATCACAAAAAGACTCAACCTTCAGGCAAACAATAACATTTGATTGGGAAATTTTTCCTTGGCTGGAATAACAGAATTATATTGTTCAGATAGGTGTATGTCTGGAAATGAGAGATTAACGCAACGTAATCAGAGTAGACAAGAAGGAATTAGTCACACAGCCACACTGAGATCCACTCATTTATGTAGGCACACACACAGACACACACACACACACACACACACACACATACATACACACACGCACGCTGTACGTACAGCTACTACCTTATTGCATATGTATGTACACAGCCTCAGGCCCTACTGAAATACAGTATGCATGGTATGCGTGTGTGCTTCTATGAATTATAATGAATATTTCATATTTGGCATGCCTTGTCTGGATAAGCAGATGGTACCTCTTTTTCCTGTCTCCCGAGCACCTGGACCCTGTCCTCGTATTAGCATTTCAGAATGTCTCGTCTGTCTCTCACTTTTCTCTCCATCCTTTAGAAACCATGGTATGTACTCACTTTCCAGGAAACATCTGATTAGTTTCGTTTGACAACACAAGATCAGCTGCTCAATATCTGCCCGACGTTCACCACATTGTATTCATTAATCTGAAATGGGACCTGTTCTTTAAATATGAACTTTATGCAGCACTTTGTCTCCTTGTACACCAATTGAAGCCATTAGTATACAAAACCACCCTAACATAAACTGTACTGAGTTGAGACTATAAAAAAATAAAGGAAAACTTCATTCTAAGCTTGTAAAATGTTACCTCCATTTTAACCTTTAACCAAAGATTAGTGCAGGTTGGCTGTTAATAGAGCTTTATTCTTGTGCAGAGTCACCATTATACTTTCCATGGGCCTCCCATTAGTCAGCCATGTGGTCCACAGCATGCCAATATCAAAAAAAGAAGAAAAAGCAACCTGAATCTACTGAAAATTCCACAGAGAAGAAGCCAAATGTGAGATTCTGCGCTAAAGCTTGACAGATGATCTCAGAGGAGCCAAGCCGCCCATCTCCCAGATGGCTTCATCTACAAACAGTTAGGGGGGGTGTATGCACAAAATTCTGAGTAGACCTATAAAGCTTTATTTTCATTACGGGAAAACCACTTCAAAAGATGATTTTAGGTCTGTGGAAGAGTGCAGGACAGTTACCTTTGTTTAAATTGATAATGAAAATACTGTCTTCAACAGCCATTTTTATGATCAAATTTGTAATGACTCTTGGATTTTGGATTTTATGTAAAAAATGTATGACTACACTTGCTTTTATGACTTGTGTTGCTGATTTATTGTTTATGTAAAGTGTACAGCTGAATTGATTAGTTGATTGATACTGTTACTATATACTGTCCATAGGATTGATCAATTGTTAATGAAAATGTTTGTTAGTTGCAGGTGGAGTGAAGCGCTGTGCAGATAATAATCATCTGCTATTAACACATCTTGCCCTTAATCATTTTAAATAAATGGATTATTCCGTATTATTCTATTGTATTCATTAAAATGACATGCTATTCTTGGTTTCACTTACTGGTATAAAAGACTAATTCTTGAGGTCATAAGTTCCTCGATGTGTTGCATCTCAGAACAGCACAAGCCAAACAAACAGTTCAATTTTCCCAGCATGCTCTTTGATTTGACCCCTTCACAGTAATGGACCTCGGACAGCAGGGGAGAAACAACTCGCAGAGATAATGAGTTGTGTCACACACTTAACTGGTTATTAGATATAATTTTATCCTCAATAATGAATTAAATTCATTTTGTACAAATCCTGATGATTTCAGTGAACAGCTGGATTTTTCAGTGATGAGGTTATTTAAGCATTCATTCCTTTTTTGGGGGCGGGGGGGTTAATGTTGTCGCACGATTTTTAATGAAACTTTATTTTACTGTAGCCTGCATCAAATATGCATGACCCTATCAACACCCCCTTCAAAGTTAACATAAGTCGCTGAACTCATTCATATAGAGAACATCTGTAAAGCCCTTCTTGGTTGAAGCCTGGAAGATATTGTGTGTCTAAAGACTGATCAGCGTGCGGTAAAAAACCCCAGATTAGCTCCATAAATCAGACATTCTCACAACAATCACAGTTCATCCATGCAGCACCTGTGGGAGGCTAAAATACCTTAAATAACAAGAAATTACTTTTAATCATTTGAGTGGAAGCCTTACACTGTCACGTTCAACAGTCCTCATGATCCGTCCATAGGACAAGGGAAGAAAATTGACACTGGGACGACGTGTGTCTGAGGGGATGTAAATTAGAGAGAAGGGATGATAGCATCTCTCTGTCTCGCACAGCATCTGTCCCTCCATCCCTCCCTCCATCCCTCCCTGTTGTTTTTTTCTTCTCTATTTGTCAGAGGGAGCTGCCACTACAACACACTAATAATCAAAGAATGGCTGTGACTTTTTTTGTAAACTGTCTCATTGGTGGCTTTACCCAAAATATGACAAGCGTTTTAACAGCACAGTTGTATCTGTGTCTGGTACACAGGTTTGTATGTTCTAACAGCACGGTCACAGGGATGGAGTTGATGTAATAAACATTGCTATGGCAAAGTGTTGCGACGCATAGCAACAGTTGGCAGCCGCAATGCGCCAATAAAAGGTAGCAGTGCTTGGAAAAAAGAGAAGAAGAAGACCTCAGGCTGATGTAAACAATGTTAGGTTTTGGAAGTAAGAAATGCATTCAATTAGTATTAAAGCTGGACTAATCTATGTATTTATGTTAACAACTGATCATATGACTGTGAGTAACGTGAAAGGTGCGGCTGCTCGTAACAAACTCACAGAGAATTATCACCTGACTGCGGATCCCCTCAGCTCTCCACAACCTTTTAAAATGTCTTTCAGGTCATTGTATGGTTTTATGGCTGGCAACTTCAACGTTTTGGTTGACTCTCCCCGCTCTCTTCAACCTTGTTTCCAGCCACAGCAGGCAGTAGTTTTCAGCTATATAGCTGCAATAAAACCAACTCAATGCTAGCTGCCCAGCATCAAAACAGCAGAGCAGACAAAGTTAGTGATTTCTAATTTTGTAAAGACCAGACCAAACTTTTTAGCCTCTGTAGTTTATTAGTTTGGGTTTCTTTGCTCTCAACTCTCATCACCTTCAGTTTCATCATAAAGGCTCTGATACACCCATAGCACCAAAGTTAGAGAGGCAAAGTTAGCAACAAACTGGTGAACATTGCACATTTAGCAACTACAAACTTTTCTTACAAGTCTGTGGAGACCAGAACAGAGCAAAAATTGTAAAAAATAAATAAATAACTAATTGTTATTAACATTTGTCAGGTAGTCAAGAAACATGACTCCAAAAGCATTTTTCAGCTGAAAAACCTTCCTAAAAATGTATAGACTCATGCAAAAGTTATCCCTGTCAGTCATAACTTATGACCCACTAGGTGGTGTGGATCTGCAGAGACCCTGCCCTCTGCCTGGATTTTCTTATTCTGCTGTGTTTGTTCTCGGTGTCAACCTCGATAAAAACGTAGAGGAAGATACGAAAATGGCACCAACAGTGCTAAAAATGCAAATATAGTGAGGTGAAATGCCAAGTAGACCAGACGAGGAGGAATCTGGGGTCACCCACTGGTGAGCACTGTGACCCTCATTGAGCCCAATGAATGTTGTATTTACAAACCGCAACCGACAAATCCTACTCATTCTGATAAACCTAACTTAAAGGAGAATTCCGGCCAATTTTTACGTTAATCTTGACAGCTAGCAGGGCGAGCTAGCTACCGGCAGGATCAAGACAGGGTAGGTGAATTTAAACAATGTCTGAGTTTGTTTACGTACGTTTGCCAGGACCGATTCGGATCAGTTTTTTTTTCGGGGTTCAATCCCTGGCCCTGCAATCCCATGTTGGAGTGTTCTTGGGTGTGTGAGTGTTTATCTGATGAGCAGGTGGCACCTTGTACGGCAGCCTCGGCTACAGTGTATGAATGTGTGTGAATGGTGAATGTTTCCTGTATGATGTAAAAGCACTTTGAGTAGTAGTTAAGACTAGAAAAGCGCTATATAAATACAGCACATTTACATTTACTATATAGCGATCAAGATTAACGTACAAAATGGCTGTAATTCTCCTTTAAGGTGTAGCCATTGTCACAGGTTCTGCTTTTGTTACACTGCTTTGGGGGTGAGTTCTGAAGGTACTTGGTTTAGGTTATAAACAAATGATTTGACTTGTAGCCACGGGTAAGCACAAAGCAATCTTAGCTTTCCATGAAGAATACCTTCAGCGTCATCATTTAGAATTTTCACCTTTTACCCTGGAGCATTTTCATGCTGGGGATGTTAGCCTAGTGCCACTGATCATTACTGTATTTACCACCAAAGTGAAACCCCCCTGATAGAGCACTGGGTGTGTTTGTGCATGTAACACACATCCCTCTCCATAACAGGATCTTTAAAAATGTGCTAGCTCCCCCTGCAGCGTCACATTGCCTTCCTCACTGCTGACAGCAGCTTCTAATCTCTCAATCCCTGTCCTGTTTGGCTTGATGGATGCATTCACTATCACAACATGTCAAAATATAGCAGCCTTGAGACAAATCACAACAGCATATAGTGTCTATGCTGCTGCAGGGAGGTCGGTTTGATATAGTGGAAGGTTATCGCTTTGCTACAGTTGCATTGTGGGAGCTTTCTGTTCTGGGTCCTTTCCCCCAGTTATTGTCCCAAATCATAGCTCTAAAAAAGACTTTTTTTACGTTGAATGATCATCATGATAATGAAGGTTATTCTTAGCTTAAAGTCTTTCCCTGTAATTCTCTCTTCATTTATGTATGCCTGCAGTCCTTAAAGGTGACATGCAATCATGAAGTCTCTCTGGTCTTCGTCAGAGTTTTTATTCACATTTTTTGTTACAGACAGAGAGGGAATGAAAGGGAAGGAAAAGGCTCTGTAGAGAAAATGACAGAGGTGGGGACACGGGAAGACAGTTGAGATGAGAGAAACATGAGAAAAGGTCGATTTTATTCTGTCATCCTATTACATACAACATGGTGGATAGGGAGACCTGACGAACTGTGCAGGTATATAACAGTATATAATTACAGCTGATGCTTAAACTGATAATCACAGTGAGATGGCCACAGAGTCAGCTGTTTTAAAGATGAAGAGGAAAGGAGAAGAAGTCTCAAACATAAGGAATAATGAAAAAAATCACTACTTACAAGCTATAATCCCTCTTGTTTTCTGTTTACTCAGTAACAGTTTTGCTGGAGACATAAAATGTAATAGGAGTGAAACTGTTTGGGAAACCATTTAGATGTTGATTGAGGTCTGTCTGATGTCCTTTAAACGTGATCAGTAGAAACCGGATGACAGAAACAACACAGTATTGTTAACCTCGTACATATTTAATGCCCATCGCTTCAATATTTGATGGGCCGAGATGCTTCACAGAGACTGTGGCGTCTGCTGACAGATGTTGGCTTTACAAGTCCGGGGGAAAATCTTAAAGAGCTTAAAACTTTATGTCTGTGCATTTAGTATCTTTCTCTATAAGAGGAGATAACAAAGACCAAGAGATTATATTTTCTTGTCGTGCTGCCCTGATTCTCTAACCATTGCTGTTTTTTGGCCACCTGTGGGGAAAGCCTTAAGCTGTAAAACAGACACAAAACAACATTCACATTCATTCAAGTTTGGGGATTGTGTCCATCAGACAAATCAAGTCTCATATTCACCATACCTTTTAGCTGTTTTGGTCTGCACTAAAAATCGGTATCTTTAGCGGCCAAATGCTTTACTATGTTCACCAACTAGCTAGACGGTGCTCTCATAGCAGCTTTAAAGATCTACCTTAATTGTTTCTTTTCACTCAAATTGCTTCAGAATTGAATTTCATTCAGTTTTTCTTACAATTAAAAAGACCAGAGATCTTCCACAGGGGGTCTAGGACACTAAGGGGGTTCTCAGAGTTACAGCAGGGGGGCCCCAAGTTATGGTTTATAATCATTTTCAAAAAAGGTCAAAAGTTAATATGTCTGGCAATATACAAAAACACAAGTCCAACATATTGTTAGCAAAGATAAAATGGCCTTTTGTTGATTTGTTCTTAAATTGACACTTCATTGACGACAGGCATATTGGCCTGTAGGTAAGGTAACCTAGGTAACCACCAAGGTAGCCATCCACAGATACATACACGGTTAAGCTTAAGGATTTACTGTGCTACATGTGTGTTTAACATTAAAACATGAAATGTAAATATATGAATGTCAATAATTATTTAATTAGCTTTGTATAGTATGCACCACAACAAGGTACGTGTAAAGGCTTTAGGCCACCCTACATATTATTGTAGGTCAAGTTTAATATGCAACTCAATTTCATATAATATGTATTGTGTGTGTCTATATGTAATATGTATATATGTTCCTGCTCTGTCTCTTTTTCAGCTAAGGGGTCCTTGGCCTAAAACATGTTGAAGACCCCTGAAATAAACCAAACAAATTCACCTTTAAGAGGACATACAACTGTTAATACCTAATAATAATAATAATAATAATAATAATAATAATAATAATAATAATAATAATGCTACACCTATTTGATTTGGAATAGGTAGCTGGTGGTGTGTCACTTCATCGATCAGTGATATGTTATGCCAATAGCACCATGTTTGCTGTACTAAATTAATATTGACTTAATCATTATCCCAGGAGAAGCAACAACGCAGTTTCCAGCCTCTTATCTCGCTTTCAGAGGACTTTTAAATGTTGTGCACACATCATTCAGCTCAACGTGCCGTTTGTCTGGGCCGTGAACGAGACTTGAAACTTGCCCACATGTTTGCAGTTGATTAACACTGCTGCTCCATGTCAGCACTTCAGGATACGCATGGAACCATGTGCTTAAAAGGAAGAGCTAATAAGATTGCAGAGCCTTTAGAATGCAAGTAGTAACTAACTGATACATTATTGGTAAATGCATCATTACTAATGCATTATGAGCATTGATAAGAAAAATGTTTGGGTTGTGTCAGGGTGTGGAAAATCTTTTTGAAAAGCCACTGTGAAATATTAAGTTCCAGTTTGCTTTCATGGCGATGTCCAACTGTCGGCCCACCACTATTGATTGAGCTATGGATTGCCATGTGTTTTTTTTGTCAATTTGTTGTGCCCAGAGCATGAAGCTTTTTGACTTTGGTGATCTCCTGACTTAAGAAGTAAGTAGACTAAAATAGGCCAGTCTTTCAAATACCCAGTAAATTCCTCCAAGGCCAATCAGAGCTTTTGAACAAGAGCCATGCACATCAACATGAAACAAGCTTTGATGCACTTCACCACTGAGTCTTCTGCTGTCGTCAGAGGAAAAAAAATCCTTTTGTTCAAACAGAAAAATCTATGAATGAGTGGGAGATAAAGCAAACAGACAGATAAGAACACAAGGGTTAGAGACACGGAAAAATGGGGGTGTTGCAAGATCATGGGTGATGTACCGTACGCTGATCTCTGTGCATGTAATGACCTGTGTGTGCTGATCTTTTCACACTGTGGTAACCTGGGAAATCTTTTGTTTGATATGTTAAGAGAAGTTCACTTGGATGGGTGTTTCCATTTGAGACACACTTGTCAGGAACAAAAGTAAGAGAGACAGAAATGCTGAATTAATACAAAATAAACTTAATATATCGACAGCAGCACACTTATTTATGCTTGACTGACTTCTAGGAGGGGTGTGTAAACAAGAGGGGTTAGGGAATGCCAAATTAGCTGGTTAAACTATAAAAAATACAGACACAGTGAAATTAAAATGCACCCTGGAGAGACCGATAGATTTTCTTGGGGCAAGACAAATGCCAAAAAAAACAATAAATCGATAGGTAAATATTTATGCTTTAAATGAAAGCACATTTTCTCCACAAGGTCTTTTTTATGGCCAAGCTGTTGCAGTAAACAAATTGGGTAAGGTGTCTTTTTCCTATCTTTTTTTTTCTCTCTTATCTTACAAAAATTTCAACTATATGGAGCTCCAAAACTGACAAAATGAAGATTATCTTCAAAAAACTACACCAGCCAGATCTCTGCCTGATCCCACTTTAACCCCTGATGATAACCTTTTACAACATTTTTGCCCTCTTTTATACCTAGAATAAAAAAATTGTGTTAAATTCTACTAAAAACCTACGTCAATACCACTAAGTTTTTTAGTCAATGTTCCATTATCTTTTACTGTGACTGTTATTGCCACTCTTCATTTCAACCCCAACCGGCCGTCAGACACCGTCTACCAAGAGCCTGGGTCTGTCCCAGGTTTCTTCCTAAAAGGGAGTTTTTCCTCGCCACTGTTGCACTGTTGCTTGCTCTGGAGGGAACTACTAGACCTGTTCTTATCCGGATGAAGATCCATCTTCATCCGCTTATCCGGTATCAGATCGCGGGGCAGCACCTCTAGCAGGGGACCTCAAACTTCCCTTTCCCAAGCCACATCAACCAGCTGAGAAGTGAGCAGCTTCAGCAATGGAAACATTGTCCACTCAGGTTCAAAGCCCCCAGTCTCCACAGGGATGCACGAAAAGCTCCGCTGGAGGTTCAATTCAATTTCAATTCAATTTTATTTATAGTATCAATTCATAACAAGTGTTATCTCAAGACACTTTACAGATAGAGTAGGTCTAGACCACACTCCAGAATTTACAAGGACCCAACAGTTCTAGTAGTTCCCTCCAGAGCAAGCAACAGTGCGACAGTGGCGAGGAAAAACTTCCTTTTAGGCAGAAACCTGGGACAGACCCAGACCCAGACCCAGGCTCTTGGTGGGGGGTGTCTGACGACCGGTTGGGGTTAGAATGAAGAGTGGCAATAACAGTCCCAAAAAATAGTAGTTTGTAGTAGTTCTTTCTACCATGGCGACAGCTGCAACCATGATTTTGGAGCCTCCCTGATCCAAGGAAACATAAGGAAAAAAAACATAAGGACTCCGGGGAATGAATCCCCAGAGCTAGGTTAGTAACAAGCATTTCTGGGACATGGATGCACATAAATGGAAAGATAGAGGAGAGAGGAGTTCAGTGTGTCGAAGGATGTCCCCCAGCAGTCTAAAACTATTACAGCATAACTGGGAGATAGGGTAAAGAGAGGAGCCTGGTCAGGATAGAACTCTCCCCAACCGGATCGGGCTGTATCGCCCTGCCTCCCTCTAGTTTTATTATATTATTGATTATATGATAGATAGATCTGACAACTATGACGAGAAGCAGGTGGGCCGGGTTAGGCGGACGCTGCGACTCCCCACTCCCTAAGAATTTTCAATTCTATGCCCTAACTATAAGCTTTATCAAAAAGGAAAGTCTTAAGCCTACTCTTAAATGTGGGGACGGTGTCTGCCTCCTGAACCCAAACTGGAACCTGGTTCCACAGGAGAGGAGCCTGATAGTTGAACACTCTGGCTCCCGTTCTACTTTTAGAGACTCTAGGAACCACAAGTAATCCTGCATTCTGGGGTAGCGTAGTGCCCTTGTAGGGTTGTAAGGTACTATGAGCTCTTTAAGATAAGATGGTGCCTGACCATGAAGAACTTTGTAGGTGAGAAGAAGGATTTTAAATTCTATTCTATGCTGGAGGCCAGGGTGATGCCATCCAGAGTAACTATCTCTTTGGATAATGCGTCACGGAGGTGCTTGGGTCCCAGAGCAATAACTTCAGTTTTATCTGAGTTTAACATTAGAAAATTACAGCTCATCCAGGTTTTAATATCCTGAAGGCACATTTGAAGTTTAGCTAACTGATTAGTTTCATCCGGTTTGATTGATAGATATAATTGAGTATCATTTGCATAACAATTAAAGTTTATGGAGTGCTTCCTGATAATATTGCCTAAAGGAAGCATATATAAAGGGAACAGGATTGGACCGAGAACAGATCCTTGTGGGACTCCATAACTAACTTTGGCGTGCACAGAGGATTCATCGTTAACATGAACAAACTGAGATTGATCTGATAAATAAGACTTAAACCAGCTCAGAGCAGTCCCTTTAATACCAATGAAATGTTCCAATCTCTGTAATAAGATATGATGGTCAATGGTATCAAATGCAGCACTAAGATCTAATAACACCAGTACAGAGATAAGTCCTTTGTCTGATGCAATTAGGAGGTCATTAGTAATTTTCACAAGTGCTGTCTCTGTGCTATGATGAACTCTAAATCCTGACTGAAAATCCTCAAATAAGCTGTTGCTATGCAGAAAGTCACATAGCTGTTTGGCGACTGCTTTCTCAAGAATCTTAGAGAGAGATGGAATGTTGGATATAGGTCTATAGTTGGCTAAAACATCTGGATCAAGGTTGGGCTTTTTCAGAAGAGGTTTAATTACAGCTACTTTAAAGTGATGTGGTACATAGCCTGTTAATAAAGACAGATTGGTTATATCTAGTAGAGAAGTGTTGACTAAGGGTAAAACTTCTTTAAGTAGCCTAGTCGGGATGGGGTCTAAGAGGCAGGTTGATGGTTTAGCTGAAGAAATAACTGAATTCAATTGATAAAGATCAAGTGAAGCAAAGCAGTCTAAACATATATCTGGTTTTACAGCTGTTTCTAAGGTTCCTGAGCTTAGAGATAAGTCAGTGCCAGTTAAAGGCAGGTCTTGGTGAATTTTGCTTCTAATAGTTATAATTTTATCATTGATGAATCTCATGAAGTTGTTACTACTAAGAGCTATGGGAATACTTGGCTCAGTAGAGCTGTGACCTTCCGTAAGCCTGGCTACAGTGCTGAAAAGAAACCTGGGGTTGTTCCTATTTTCCTCTATTAATGACGAGTAGTACGCAGTTCTGGCATTAAGGAGGGCCTTCCTATAAGTTTGAAGACTATCTTGCCAGATTAAACAAGAATTTTCCAATTTGGTGGAACGCCAAATCTTCTCAAGTTTCCGCGATATTTGCTTTAATTTGCGAGTTTCAGTGTTATACCATGGAGCTAACCATCTTTGTTTTATTATCTTCTTTTTTAGAGGGGCAGCAGAGTCGAGTCTCGTTCGCAGCGAGCCTGCATCAACAAAATGATCAATTTGGGAGGGACTGAAATTAGCATAGGAGTCCTCCGTTACTTTGTGACTTGGTAATGCATTAAATGCTAATGGAATCACATCCTTAAATTTAGCTACAGCACTATCAGATAGACATCTTGTATAGAAGGTTTTGCCTAATGGCGTGTAATCCGTGGTTAAAACGGTGAGTCGGTTTATGAACACTTTGAGAGAAGCCAATAGAATCTAATAGAGAGATAAACGCAGTACTAAGGCTGTCATTGTCATCGTCCACATGAATATTAAAATCCCCTACAATAAGAACTTTGTCCGTTTTTAGCACTAAATTTGACAAAAACTCTGCAAATTCAGATAAGAATTCAGAGTATGGACCAGGTGCTCGGTACACTATAACAAATAGAACTGGTTGCAGTGATTTCCAACTTGGGTGTGAAAGACTAAGAACAAGACTTTCAAATGAGTTATAATTTAGTTTAGGTTTAGAGCTGATTAGTAGACTAGAGTCAAAGATGGCTGCAACTCCACCTCCTCGGCCTGTGCCTCGAGGAATGTGAGTATTAATATGACTGGGGGGGGTGGATTCATTTAGACTAACATATTCTCCATCACCCAGCCAGGTTTCAGTAAGACAAAATAAATCAATATTAGATTCTGATATTAATTCATTTACTAGTTGATGTTTAAGAGTCCACATTTAATTCTCCTATTCTTTTGCACTATTGCACTTGTGGTTTTAATTGTTATGAGGTTTTCATGCACAGCTCCTCTTCTGTTTACCTTTGATTTAAATAATTTCAATGGTCGGGGGGCAGACACCATCACTATGGGGTTTTGACTAGGTAACCCCTGGAATGGAGGAGCAGAGAAGTGTGTTAGACTGCGACTCTGCCTCCTGGTCCCAACTCTGGTGTGAGTTGAAAGTTCATCTCCATACAGGACTCCACTCAAGGTCTCCAAGAAGGCTGAATATTCCAAAGTCTTGTTTGGTGCATATGCTCAAACAACAGTCAGAGTTTTCCCCCCATCACCCGCAGGCGTAGGGAGGCGACCCTCGTGTCCACCGGGGTAAACTCCAACGCAGCGGCGCTCATCCAGGGGCTTGTGAGTATCCCCACACCCGCCCGGCGCCTCACACCATGGGCAACTCCGGAGTAGGACAGAGTCCAACCCCTATCCAGGAGTACGGTTCCAGAAGAGGTAAGCCCCACCAGATCTAACTGGTAGCGCTCCCCACAGAGAGGTGACATTCCACGTCCCCAGTGCCAGCCTCTGCCGCCCGGGTCTGGTCCGTCGAAGCCCCTGCACCCAACCCCATTGGTTCCTCCAACAGGTGGTGGGCCCATGGGCTGGAGAGGGAGGCGCCACGTAGCTTTTTTTGGGCTGTGCCCGGCCAGGTTCCATGGCAAACCCAGCCACCAGTTGCTCGCTGACGAGCCCGCCGTCTGGGCCTGGCTCCAGACGGGCAGGGTCCCTCTCTCCCTTTCTCGCTTTTCTTAGAACCGTTCCTTGTCTGGCCCCTCCCCTGAGACCACTTTGCCATGGGAGACCCTACCAGAAGCACAAAGCTCCAGACAACACAGCCCTCAGGTTCATAGGGACACACAAACCTCTCCACCACGGTAAGGTGATGGTTCCCAGAGAGGTAGAACTGTTGGGTCCTTGACAAATTGTCAACATGATAAATAATGTACTAGTAAGTGTTGTAGAGTCATAGAAAACCAACAGTCATGACATGCATGCTCCTCATTCTGTGTAATTGAATCTGTAATTGTTTAAAATAATAGCAGTGTGGTGTTCCATTAGTGAGGTGATTGATTCTGAAGAAACAGGTGTCAATTATGGCTCATATTTAAGGAAGGAAGGAAGCAAATGTTGTTGGAACTACTAGAACTGTCGGGCCCTTGTAAATGATGTGGTCTAGTGTGGTCTAGACCTACTCTATCTGTAAAGTGTCTCGAGATAACTCTTGTTATGAATTGATACTATGAATAAAATTGAATTGAATTACATTTAGTCACAAATAAAAGTTCCTAGAGAGGACACAACCGAGCAGCAAAACTCTAAAGACAATCCTCTCTTTGTCAGCATATACAGTACACAAGGACTCCAATTTCTGGACAGGAGCATGCCATAGGCCTATCTGCGCAGGAGATGCAGTGATTCACGGGTGGAGTGGGCATGGAGTTGGATGGACGGGTAATTTGCACCAGCGAACACAGTGCCCAGAACATGGCAGAGGTCAATGGGCTCTTACATGGCTCCATCTTGTATCTGTCGCTTTGTATGGATATCAGTCCACTGCCTGCTATAATGGCTTGGTCAGGTATGTCTATGTGCACGCACGAGTGTGTTTATGCCTAATAGCCTAACTGGCTCTGATGCATGATGACTAGGGAGAGTAGTGGTCAGCCTAGACACAACTTGAGGTTACAAGGTTGCGGTGAGTCCACGAACCACCACATTATTCACATTCAATCACATTCTGCCTGACAACGTTGCCATAGTGGGGTTGCCATTACTCACAGGAGGGGATGAGGATAAAGATCCAATTTGTCTGTGGAAGAAAATAATCAGAGGACATCAGGTAATGCAACGGCTATAAAATAAATAAATGACACAGTATCATTTGCCCCATCTTCATTTAAGGGATTCTCCAAAAAATATCATGCAGAGTGGAAAATGGGATAACGAGCCACTCAGCGTGTCACCTTAATCTTGGTATAAAAGTGGGCATCATCTTTTTGAGTTTAGTAGTCAAGTTCCCTCATTGAGCAGGCTATCATCGTTGCTGGTGTGGAGAAGTGTGAGAGACTACTGGATTGTGAAAGTGGGTGCTAATTTGTACTTCTAATACAAGGAGGTTTCCATTGTAATTTAAAAACACAGAAACAGAATACATTTGAAAAGTGGACATGATGGTAAACGTACAGTAGATGACATAATTTCTTGGCGTGCAGCAAATCAGATCAGCAGAAGCAATAAACAACATAAGGATGATTTTAACACCTTTTTTTAACAGAGCTTAAGCTGTACATTTCTGTCCACAGCTCTGTTCACGGTGTAACAACAGGCAACAGAACAGTACACACAGACATGGAGACAACATGACACAGAATGAGTGTTAGGTGATATAAGAGGAGAAAAGCATGTTATGTGAAATGAAATGACAGAAACTCAACCGGGGCATTAATTGTTTTTCTAAAATCCCAACATCCAATAAGAAAAGGTTGTTGTCAATGTTTTCACTTTGTGTATGTTGTTATTCTCCTGTGTGAAAAGGCTCATTATCTGATGTTGTCTCCTGGTTGTCTCCATGATGAGACAGAGTGCAACCATGTGTTGATTGTGAGTTGGAGTGCTTGAAGGTCTTTGAAGAGTGTGAAACACAAGACAAAATCAATGTCTATATCTCCTTCTGTTTCCCTCCCTCTGCCCCTTCCTCCTTTCCTCCTTCCTGACACCTCCTCGAGTCTGAGGAACGACTCTCCTCAGCATCGGTGGAATTGGATATGAAGGCACCTCGGGGGGATCACATTCTCGACCATGTCACGCCCTACGTCACCTCAACGTCAAGACCCCGTCAGCGGCTCATTCTGCTCTGTACTGGACGGGTCGTTAGATCTGTCCATGACTCAGTCTCTCAGTAAAACTACCATCAAGGTCCTGCCTCATTCGTTCTCAAAAAGGAATTGCTATTCAAGAAGAAGTAATGTATTCAGAAAAGAAAAAACACTTGCAGTGGAAAAAAATGATGATGGTGACTAAAAGATTCAGAGATGCTTCTTATGCAGCCATTAAACATGTCATTTAGAATCCATACATGAATACATATTGAAAACTTTATAAATTAATGAATAATTGGTGAAAACTTTTGAGAAATGATTAAACCTTGTTTTGAAATGTAAAAACAAAATTATAAATGCAACCCTTTTGTTTTTACCCCCATTTTTCATGAGCTGAACTCAAAGATCTAAGTCTTTTTTTATGTACACGAAAGGCCTATTTCTCTCAAATACTGTTCAGAAAACTGTCCAAATCTGTGTTAGTTAGGGTGTTGGATTGGGAACCGGAGGGTCACTGGTTCAAGTCCCCGTTTGGACCAAAGTACGGCGTGTGGACTGATAGCTGGAGAGATGCCAATTCACCTCCTGGGCACTGCCAAGGTGAGGGCTGACATCTCTCCATTAGTGCATTATAGGACCTGTAGTTCAGGCTTGTGTGTAATAACAACAGAGTCTAAATTGTAATTTCCCCATAGGGGATCAATAAAGAGCACAAATAAATAATTTAAATTAATTATATTAAAATTATTGCACAGGTGTACCTTAGGCTGGCCACAATAAGTATACCTACTGCAAAAGTCAAGAAACATAAATATGGACTACATTACATTAAAAAAATAATATGAAAGAAATGTGTACAATATATGTTTTAAAATGAATCATATCTTGAAATAATCTATATATCTATTGCACTGTTGCAGCAGCAACCAGAATACTCCATGTAGATTTTAAGGTATCTCCTTAAGTTAGAAAACAGAGCATCATTTTTTTCTTCATGAATCTCAGAATTTCCGAGATAATTATCAGAAAAACATGGCAAATATTTGTTCTCAAGTTAAAGAATTACTCATCTGTAAAAGTGAGTGACACCTGGCGTCAAAAGTAAAGTCTCCAAATGACTGCTGGATGTGTAAATAAACGTTAGCAACTGTTTGCTAAAATGTTCGCGATATCATCTTACACGTCATTGTTGCGTTATTATGGATCCCACGGAACTTCCAGGCAAGTCAAGCCCTATGAAGCAGCACGATTGGTTCGTAGGGTTAGGCATTGACCTCCAGTGGTTAAGGTTAGGATAGCCGATTGGTCAGGAGATAGGACCTGATCAAATCGGGTTACGTTACCTTGCATAAGCCAATAGCAAGGGGGTAAGCCTCTCCTCTCTAAGCGTAGCTCCTATGGCGCCATTTTAATGCTACGAAGCCATCACCCTCATCATCCGTTAGCATCCCATTGCTGGCTATTCCAGAGTCACCACAGCAGAACAGTGTTTCTCTGTGGTCAGTCCAAGTTCATGGAAGTAAAAAATGAGAAAGTAGTTCATAATAATGGGTTTGCCTTTTAATAATTGCTAAAAATATTTTACAACTTATGCATTTGTTCACTTTCCCCTTCATTTTGCATCGGCTTTGTAATGCCTACTTAAACTGCATTTTATGTAGCCCATTGTATTCTGTATTTTTATATTGTGTATGTGAAACTGTATGTTGTCTTGCACACTTATGCTAAGGTTAAATAAAAAATAATAATAATAAAATACACTATTTACTCATATGACTGATGCTCTCGGCTGACTCTGTGCCACCACCAAAGCTAACAATCTGGATGTCTGTGCTCTGTGGCGCCTTCTCAGTCTGCTCCAGCTAATTGGCTCCTCTGAGAGCCACGTATAGCCACTTGTACACACACAGACATCCTCGCAAACACACACCAACCCAGGACCTCCAAGCCATCTGTTGGGGACTTGTACATACAGGTGCTCCTCTGCTCCTGCATTCCCAAGTCAGTGCTCAGGGGGGGTCTTTAAAGTCCCACCAGCCTGCTGTTGTGTTTGATCAGAGACGCTGTGTTGTGTCTTTCTGCCGTTCACAACTCATCTCCATCCAAACAGTCATTTCTCCCACTGCAGCCACCTCCTTACTGCTACCTGACTTGAGAAAAGGCATGCTTCACAGCAGTGTTGTTGTACTCCAGACCGGATTTAAGACCACTTTTCCAATGTTTTTACATGGTCTTGGATGAAGAGGACTCAGGATTTTATTTTAAGACCGGTCAAGACTACAACTTCAAGGATATCCCTAAATCTGATTTGTTTTAAAGCTATAGTTGTTTATGTCGCCCCCATGAGGAATTCTAATGAAGTAATGACAACACCACTGTTGCATCCACATGACACAAGCCTTCCGTGATAGCGCACAAGCCCCCACCCTTCCTCCACGCAGTTGCTAGGAGCCAAGGACGACACGGAGGATTAAAAAAACATGATGGATCCTTCAGAAAAGCTAATTATCTTCACTCAAGCTTCTGGGTGTAAAGGTGCCAGACAACACCTGTTAGATAGCCAGTTTATGTGAAGCTGTTAGTCAATTAGCTTTGTAACAACTCATTTGGCAATGGCTTGAACGTAACAGACGCTCATT
The DNA here is from genome assembly GCA_026937815.1 of Etheostoma perlongum. Classification (NCBI taxonomy): domain Eukaryota; kingdom Metazoa; phylum Chordata; class Actinopteri; order Perciformes; family Percidae; genus Etheostoma; species Etheostoma perlongum. The sequence goes on along the minus strand of CM049384.1, from coordinate 25,712,170 downwards.
AATATAAAAAAAAAGGTTCCGCACTGGGATTGGATGTAAAAGTTCCTACTTCAAATGCAATCAATAACTTGACTCGTCGTTTGAAATGTGTTACTGTTACTGCTTAACACACACATCTGAAGTGAATGTAGGTTACAGAAGAAGAATCTCCACCTGTCTGGGAGATGTCAGCCAAATTGTCATTACAACTTATTATTTATTATATAGTTTTTAGAGTTTATTTGCAAAACAACATCTAAAAGAAAGCACACAGCAGTGTACATTCTGTAATGTAATGCTAACCAACACAGCTGGGACCCCCTTCCTTTTTTACCTGCAAAGCTAGCTGGCTAAAGTTATCAATCTGCCTTTGGTTTTGGCCTTGATACATTCTGGTCTTGGAAATGACTTGGTCTCAGTTTAGGTGGTCTTGACTACAACACTGCATCACACCAAGAGATGGATGCTCCGCTGAACGTTTCACACAGCTGACATTGTTAACCAGTCATCCTCTTGATCTGATTAACATCATTCATTGACATACTGTACCACAAATCTACTGTAACAGCAGGCCACAGCGTTGCTCCCAGGGTGAATCTGAAACGTAACGCTGCTGACATCAAGTTGTGGAAGTGGGGAACTACAACAGAGACCGATTGTTCTAATACTCAAAAAGAAACTAGGCATTTTGTATCGTAACACATTTTGCATTTTGACAGGTCACCGTTACAAAAGCATAGATAAACAATGGCTGCACACCTGCACTTTTCCTGTCAAAATGGCTGAACTATGCCTCCACTGGGGGGGGGGTGCACTTTTTTATGTGCAGGATGTAAACATGAGGTTACATGTTTCAGTATAGTCTTATATGTAAAAGAGTGTAAATTGTAATTTCCCCTTGTGGGACTAATAAAGGATACTTTATTATTATTTTGATTATCATTATTATTATATGAATCCATGTTGTAACAGGAGGAAACCGCCCCTGTGTTATATACAAAGCAAGGCGCAGCAATCTAAAGACCGCACATACTACATATTTTTGCACATTCTGATCTCAATTCATTCAACCCCTTTTTATGTTATACAGCTATTTGTTATATAATTGTATGGAACTTTTGTTGTCTGTTTCATCGGATTCAAAAAAATTAAAAAGCCATTGAATTTTGAACTTTGCACAGATGATTTCAGTCTCAGAATTGAATTTAGTGGTGAAATAGACAATAATTGTGAAATGTTTCAAGTTGTTGGCTGCAACACACACACACCCTGGATGAGGAAGTGCCAGCAGCAACCATCTAAACTCAGCCGTAGACATTGGAAAAGCCTGTTTGTCTCCCTATTAGAGACGGTATGGCTGCAGCCTGGAGCGTCCCATGCCGAGGTGTGTCCAACTGTAAATTCTGAGGGTCAAAAATACAAAATCGCAAATAATTTTCCAGATTATTCACAAATCACGGGTAATTTGTGAACACGTTTGTTGAAATCAATTGAAAAACATTAAAACTGTTAAAGCAACAATTTTGCCATAGATATAGTTTGCTCATTTCTGAATGTTATTGTTGTGTTGTTCCCTGATATTAATGTAGCTACATTTGATGAAACCTGCATCAGCGACGCAACCATTTCTGCCAACTCGGCAGGATTTCCTGAGGAGGGATAACAAGGATCTGCACACACTCTTTCTAAGACTCCTTTTTAATTTTATATTAGAGACGGACATATATTTTTTAAATATTTTTTTAAAAAACACAAAATATTTCAAGTATTTTATTTATTTATATGATTGCCGTTAATGTTTAGTTAAAAAAATATATATATATATTTCAAGTATTTTATTTATTAGCATAACAGTTGACGTGCACTTTTACTTTGAAAAGTAGGCTAAGAGAGATATATTTTATATATTATAAGTATTTTATTGTGAAAAGTAAAAGCTCAGGGACGACACCAGGTGGAATGGAAGAAGGATTTTTTTTTATTTTGCATTTATTTTATAGACAGACATATATTTTTGTAAGTATTTTATTCATAGCATAATAGTCAACGCAAGTTCATTTTCTTTCCAGATGCGACCTTTTGTTTTGAAAAGTAGAAGTTGGCCAGGATGGCTTGACATGGGACACTCCAGGCTGCAGCTACACATTCTTGCCCTATTAGGCCCAATTTTACCAAATTTGCTTGCAGTTCCACCAGAGTTCCACTGGGGGTGATCGCAGTCCAGTGGAAAATGAATGAAGGTCTATGGAGCTAGACGGTTAAATGAATGTGAGTCTATGGAGCTAGACAGCTAAATTTGTCTCTTTCGCCTGATTGTTGTTGAGAAATCTCAGATTTGATTGTAGTTTTTGCAAGTTCAACACAGATTATAGGACGAAAGTTAAATAAACGAGTACTTATACTTATTCGATTTCTTACAGGTTGAGTCGTTGTTGCCCATAACACGCTAGCCTCGACACAAAAAAAGAAGTTACTCAGAGCTCGCCGTAAAGCAGCATCTCTGGCCGCATGACGTGTATGACAGCATGACAGCATTGAGATCTTAGAACAAAAAAGCCACTTTAAAAAAAATCTGACACCCAGTAGGGTGTATTGTCTTAGCCTCCCCTTTCAAATGCAACATTCAAATTACTAGACAAAAAATGATATCCTGAGAAAAGTGGATTTTGAGGGGTATACAGTGGGGTTCAAAAGTGTGGGCACCCCAGGTAAAAGTTTGTATTGATGTGCATAAAGAAGACAAAAAAAGCTCCAAAAGGCATCAAATGACAGATTAGTATAATATGTCACAAAAAGTTGGATTTTATTTCCACCATTTACACTTTCAAAATAACAGAAAACAAAAAATCCTCACCACAAAAATCAGCGTTTGAAGTTTGCAAATGAACATATAGACAAGCCTGATGCATTGTGAGAACAAGTTCTGTGGACCGATGAGGTTAAAATAGAACTTTTTGGCCGGATTAAGCAAAGGTACATTTGGAGAAGAAAGGGCACAGAATTTTATGAAAAGAACCTCTGTCCAACTGTTGCATGGGGGTGGATCAATCATGCTTCGGGGTTGTATTGCAGCCAGCGGCACAGAGAACATTTCACGAGTAGAAGGAAAACTGGATTTAATAAAATTTCAGCAATTTTGGACGCTAACTTGATGCCATCTGTGAAAAAGCTGAAGTTAAAGAGAGGATGGCTTCTACAAATGGATAATGATCCTAAACACCTCAAAATCCACGTTGGATTTCATCAAGAGGCGTAAACTGGAGGTTTTGCCATGGCCTTCACAATCTCTTGGCCTCAACATAATTGAAAATCTATGGATAGATCTTAAAAGAGGAGTGCGTGACAGACCGACCAGCAATCTCAAAGATCTGGAAGACTTTTGGAAGGAACAATGGGCGAAGATACATCAAACAACAATTAAAGACTTTTGGCTGGCTACAAGAAGAGTTTCCAAGCTGTGATACTTGCCAAAGGGGGAAGTACAAGGTATTAACTCTGCAGTGTGCTCAAACTTTTGCAGATGCCATTTTTTGTTTTCTATTATTTTGAAAGTGTAAATGATGGAAATAAAATCTACATTTTTGTGACATATTATACGAATCTCTAATCTGTCATTTGATGCCTTTTGGAAAAATTTTCCATCTTTTCTTGGCTTCTATGCACATTAATACAAATTTTTACCTGGGGTGCCCAAAATTTCAAACCCCACTGTAGCTCCATACACTCACCTATAGGATTATTAGGAACACCATACTAATACTGTGTTTGACCCCCTTTCGCCTTCAGAACTGCCTTAATTCTACATGGCATTGATTAAACAAGGTGCTGAAAACATTCTTTAGAAATGTTGGCCCATATTGATAGGATAGCATCTTGCAGTTGATGGAGATTTGTGTGATGCACATCCAGGGCACGAAGCTCCCATTCCACCACATCCCAAAGATGCTCTATTGGGTTGAGATCTGGTGACTGCGGGGGCCATTTTAGTACAGTGAACTCATTGTCATGTTCAAGAAACCAATTTGAAATGATTGGAGCTTTGTGACGTGGTTCATTATCCTGCTGGAAGCCATCAGAGGATGGGTGGCCATAAAGGGATGGACATGGTCAGAAACAATGCTCAGGTAGGCCGTGGCATTTAAACGATGCCCAATTGGCACTAAGGGGCCTAAAATGTGCCAAGAAAACATCCCCCACACCATTACGGGCGGCTGTGGCTCAGTCAGCGGTTGGTGGAAGGTTGGTGGTTTAATCCCCGCCCTGCAGTCCCATGTCAGTGTCCTTGGGCAAGACACTGAACCCCGGGTTGCCCCCGATGCTGTGTCATCGGAGTGTGAATTGTGCATGTTTATCTGATGAGCAGATGGCAACGGCAGGGCCACAGTGTATGAATGTGTGTGAATGGTGAATGGTTCCTGTACTATGTAAAAGCACTTTGAGTAGTCGTTCAGACTAGAAAAGCGCTATATAAATACAGCACATTCACATTTACATTTACATTACACTACCACCACCACCAGCCTGCACAGTGGTAACAAGGCATGATGGATCCATGTTCTCATTCTGTTTACGCCAAATTCTGACTCTACCATCTTAACAGAAATCGAGACTCATCAGAACAGGCAACATTTTTCCAGTATTCAACTGTCCAATTTTGGTGAGCTCTTGCAAATTGTAGCCTCTTTTTTCTATTTGTAGTGGAGATGAGAGGTACCCGGTGGGGTCCTCTGCTGTTGTAGCCCATCCGCCTCAAGGTTGTGTGTGTTGTGGCTTCACAAATGCTTTGCTGCATACCTTGGTTGTAACGAGTGGTTATTTCAGTCAAAGTTGCTCTTCTATCAGCTTGAATCAGTCGGCCCATTCTCCTCTGACCTCTAGCATCAACAAGGCATTTTCGCACACAGGACTGCCGCATACTGGATGTTTTTCCCTTTTCATTCTTTGTAAACCCTAGAAATGGTTGTGGGTGTAAATCCCAGAAATACTCAAACCGGCCCGTCTGGCACTAACAACCATGCCACGCTCAAAATTGCTTGAATCACCTTTCTTTCCCATTCTTACATTCAGTTTGGAGTTCAGGAGATTGTCTTGACCAGGACCACACCTCTAAATGCATTGAAGCAACTGCCATGTGATTGGATGATTAGATAATTGCATTAATGAGAAATTGAACAGGTGTTCCTAATAATCCTTTAGGTGGGTGTAGGGTCCCATTCATTCTGCACTGGCCTGTGAGTGTATGGAGCTAGAATTTTTTCTTTATTACATGCAAGTAAATAAATGATCTGAGAGAAGAAGAAAAAATCTGATCTCCAGCGGGACACGGAGAGCTCCAGACCACATACCCTAGCTTTTAAACAGTAGCTGCTTTGTATATAAAAAATCATTATTTTCCCTTGTGGATGCACGTCTCGGCAGGGATGCAGAACTCGGCACGCGTCCTGGAGCTCACCACAAGCGTTTCAGTTTGGCTCTTAAAAAGTGTTTAAATAATTAAAAGGAATCAATGTGATAACCTTTTCTCTCAAACATTTTTTTTCCTCTCAGATCATTTATTTACTTGCATGTAATAAAGAAACAATTCTAGCTCCATATGAGCGCCCCAAGTGGAACTCTGGTGGAACTGCAACCATTTCAGAAGCCGGAAATATCGAGAGTGGAACTTCTTCCCTTTATAGAAATTCTTTGATTATTTTATTGTTTTTAATTGAAGTTGAAAATAATAGTTGAATTATAAACATTGTATTTTGCATCTGAATTTGTTATATTAATTTTTTTATGTTGAATCTGTGGTTAAGAAATTATGAACATAAATACAAAATAAAGGTGGAAATTAGTTGTGTAGTAAAATTCAAAGGCAAAAAATGCAGATACATAATTTCAATGCATTAATATTTTGTCCTAGAAATTCAATGGCTTTTTATTTTCAGAATCTGAAGAAACAGATTTACTCCTACATTTTTGTTTCTGTATTTGTTTTTATTTCATATTAATATTCGATATGTTTGTTTGTTTGTTTATGTATGCACCAACCAAAGCATATTCCTCGTCAGTGTAACTTCCTTTGGCAAAAAAACCTTTTCTGATTCTGAAGTTTTTCAGGTTTAAATTATCACTTGAACTTTAGCTCATGTCACACCATCATATGTTAAATTTAATTGTTTTGCGGGATTATGGAAATCAAATTGAAGGTTAATAAAAACAATCATTTAAAATGATACTTTCCCTTCTATGGACAAAAGAGAAAAAAAATCTCCCCCATCTGAGTATTTTCACTATAAGTTTTCTGTATTGTTCTTTTAAACCTTGATGAGGCTATGAATCAGTGGAATATATAACTACTAGTGTAATAAAGCATATGTGGCATTATGTAAGTCACAGTCACAACAATACATACAGCTGTGTTCAAAATAATAGCAGTCCAGCATCACTAACCTTATAAACCATATTTTTTGGTAGAAGTGATCTGTCTACATGATAAATAATGTACTAGTAAGTGTTGTAGAGTCATAGAAAACCAACAGTCATGACATGCATGCTGCTCATTCTGTGTAATTGAATCTGTAATTGTTTAAAATAATAGCAGTGTGGTGTTCCATTAGTGAGGTGATTGATTCTGAAGAAACAGGTGTCAATTATGGCTCATATTTAAGGAAGGAAGGAAGCAAATGTTGTTGGAACTACTAGAACTGTCGGGCCCTTGTAAATGATGTGGTCTAGTGTGGTCTAGAACTACTCTATCTGTAAAGGGTCTTGAAATAACTCTTGTTATGAATTGATACTATAAATAAAATTGAATTGAATTGTGCATGCTGGTTATAGTGCATTTCACACTAAATACTCAGCAAAATGGGTTGTTCCAGACACAGAATAGCAGACTTTGATTAAAAAGTTGATTGAAGAAGGCAAAATATATAAAGAAGTGCAGCAAATTATAAGTTGCTCAGCCAAAAGGATTTCAAAAGCCTTGAAATGGCATCCGAAGCCTGAACGACGTGGGAATCATCATCATCTCCAGAATGAAAAGAAGAAGGCTATGTGAAGCCAAGCTATCAGCTAAAAAATACACACATGCTCAGGACCTATTCATGCACAAATTGAGAGATGTTAGGGTGAATGTTGAGCTGGACCAGCACCCTGAACAGTTATTATTCACTTTTTTTTTAAAAACTATTATTCTGAACACAACTGTAGATTTTAGTATTTCTTCTGTTGAGGAAAGAAAGAGTCACATTTTGAGGCAAAGAAATACAACTTTATTTAAGTGTAAACAAAAAAAAACTGCATAGGAAATGTTTAAAGTCCGCAGAGTACAAAGCGAGCAGCAGGTGGCCAATATATTATAGTCTCCTCTGCCTTATTTAGACTGAAGACCTGACATCGGCACTTAAACTCAGCACGATCTGTGAGTGTATGCAAAGAGGGAGGGAGGGGACACACACACACACACGGATGAGGAAGTGCCAGCAGCAACCATCTAAACTCAGCTGGCCACACTGGCTCACCCTGCCTCTTGGACTGTAAGAAGGATACATTCAGTGGATTTCTGCTTACACAACATGGATTCAGCGCACAAACAAAATATCCACTTCACACACATCCAGCTGCTGGAGAACACAGGACACAATGCAAACAAGATTACTTTTGGACAAGATGAGCTGGGCCAAACACCCATTAGGGAAGCTGGTTTTATAAATGAACACGGTGCTGCATGTTCCAAGACAACCACATGATTCCACCTCATACTCTAAGTATGGCTGGTGTGAACATTTAGCACCGAATGTTACAGGAAAACTGAGCGTTCTGTGTTCTTATGATGCTACCAGCAGCTGGTTAAAGCAAGTGAGCATCAACAAGATCCCATTTAACCCTTTTCTTCACAAAATACATTCTAAAAGGGTCAATGAACATCAAGTGGTGTCAAGTATTTGTACGTTTTGTAAAAGGAAATAAAAAAAATGGCAAAAAATAACATAACCAAAGATAAATCAGGGGAAACTAATCAAAAGTGTTATTGTTTCATATTTAGAAATCATTTGTTTTTCATGTAAATGGCCACACAAAAGAATTAGACTACTACTGAGAGTCATAATAGGGAAAAGGTCACTACATCATCACTAAGGGACACATTACAATGAGACACCTGCAGAGCAGGGCTGCTGAGAACTACCTGAGTTTTATTTTTTTCCTTTCTAAATTTTCCAACCTTTTTTTTTGTCTTTTTGTCTAGTATACAATCAATACAAGGACGTCTACGACCTTGCACACGTCACCTGGTGCAGTTTTGCTTTTTCTCTCTTAAAGCCGTAATAGGCCAGCAATAAAATGGTGGACAAAAACCACTTGGGCCCAATAAAAATAAAAATAAAACACCGAAAAGGAGTGCAGTCAACCGATCACATGCTCAGCAGCCATCACCACACTTCATGGATTCTTAGAACAAAGAAACTGATTGCTAGCTTGTGCTGGAGAAACCTAGCTGCTTCTCACATGACAGTGAGAGAGTTCCCAATACTAGGTCAAACACAAAATGGCCGCCTTATGGCTTCATCATGGTCGGGAAGGTACATCTATCCTCAGGAGGAAGCTTTTACAGCTTTGCTCCCTAAAGCTCCCTAAAGTTACAGAAAAGAACAATACGTCTGCATACTTGAGGGAGTTAAGGTAAATGAAGCACTAATGGCCAGGGGAGCGCCAGCATTTATCTAAAAACTCTGTCTCCATTGTTTTTAGGAATCAAGGCTTGGCTGGCTGAACAGGTTGTGCTCTGCAGAGCCTCTTTAGAACAGGAAATACAATCGCAAAGGTCAAAAAGGTTAATCCCATCCAACACAATCCTAACACACACATACACATCTTTGGGTATATATTTTGGTAAAACCATCCCAATAGTCAGCTACCCACCCCATCTGAGTTTTTCAACACCTATCTGAGAGACGTCAATATAATACAAGGACTTTTTAAAGCATGCAACAAAATGAAAAACAAATAAAAAAGTTTAAAATACATGTTTCCTCTTTAAGAGTGAAGACCTAAGGATCTAAAGATAGAATTCTGTAGTTTAAATTAAAACAAAAATGGATGCAACATGAATGAACATTTCACAAGTAATACTGAAAAGCAAAAAAATAATATAATAATAATAATAATAATAATAATCTTGTTGGTTTAACTAGATGTTGAGTTCAAAGCAGCTGGGTCTGTGGAATCAAACTGGCTCGCCATCAGTGTGCCAATCGCTCCACTCATTAATGAACCTGGCTGTTGACACGCATTAGGCGTAATCCTCTGATGCGTTTGTTCTGCCACAGAATGGTTGAGTTTAGACTCCTCCACGACCAACATCAACCGTTGTAAAGTCCACACGCAAATATTGGTCAATTGTGCAGAAATTAAGAGGCAATTCTTGTGCATTAAAAGGCGGATTTGTGAAGTTCTTAACTCTTTAAAAGAGGCCACATTCTCATTCCCTTACCCCTTGCACAAAGTACCAAACTACCAGTTGAGTGTTTATCATCATCATCCTCCTAAGTGCATCCATTCAGAGAGAGAGAGAGAGAGAGAGAGAGAGAGAGAGAGAGAGAGAGAGAGAGAGAGAGAGAGAGAGAGAGAGAGAGAGAGAGAGAGAATTTATCCTTGGGTGCTCTGAGTTAACATTTGTATCTCTGATCTAATGGTCCAGTTTGTCGTCTACAACAGCGTGGTCCCAGTGCCAACCCTGTTTGGCACAGAACTCTCACCGATCATTTTGGCACAATGCTTTCATCTGAAAATAGTTTCTTGATGTTGGCAGTTGGACCAGGCATTTTACAGTAGATTCAACAAACCAAAAGCTGCTCAGGGATGCAAGATGGAGCGATTACCATGATACACATTTTAGTTCAACTCAAGACAGTACCATGATCTTTGGTCCTAGAGCTGAGGGACAATAACTGTAACTGTAGGAGGATGCAAAATAATGAGGTATATTTGTAATGCATAAATATTTAATGAGGTATGCTTAAATTAAAGAGTAAAAATGAGGTATTCAGAATGTGTAACAAGTTGAGGTATTTGAATGTTTAAATGCACAGTAGTTATGAAATACACACTTGAGGTATTCACGAGTTGAGGTAAACAAGAAAGGAGGTAAAACGGTCCAGAATATCTGAGATATGACGATGTAAATCTGATCATGTGCAGACGGGCCCTCTCCTCAGAGGCGAGAGCCAGTCGGTGAATCTTTTCATAGGTCCCAAGATTCGTTGCTAGGCTAAGGACTAACAGAACCATAATTGTCTAGTGCTGGAACACAGATTGATAAAAGGGAAAGAGGATTCAAAACCCCACAATGATATGCTAATATATTGGGATACAAAAGCTAATCTCAGATGTAACTTTAAGCCATTGGGCTGTCTAATAATGATAAAACTGGGGCATCGTTTGATGGGCCGAGGCAATAATTGCAAGGGGGACAATGGGGTTCTCTTTGGTGCAGGTGTCTTCTGTTCTCTACACGAACATCTCTTCAGACAGACAAAAAGGACCTTCTTTTAAAACCTGCCTCACACAGCAACAGGTCGTAGCAGGCTGTGGAAGGACACAAACCGTGCGCTCTTTATTCATTTAAGCCTAACATGGACAGTGCTATGAACTCAACTCCATGGGTTGTATCAACTTTACTATGATTATTTAAGAAAACATTTTTTAAAGGGGATTTTTTTTTCAGGTTTCTTTAAATCGCCAAATCTACAGTCGGCCATTATGCAGAAACTCTTACTTTGGTTAGCTCCACTAGTCGGTCTACAGACCTCCATCTTTAGAGGAAACGGTCTACTAGCTCTGAATCTGGAGAGGTCTCCTCCACTCAGAGGATCAATAAATAGGGTGGGGCTTTGTGATCACACCCTCTCATTGGACTAAATCCCTGGCCCCAGGAGCCATGGGGGGTGGCTTTCAATCACAATCTAAATCCAAAAGATTGTAATGTTTGGCCTTTGATGTCATCAACATCCTCTGGACAGCCACATTAGGTGTCTACCTGTGAGGCTTTTGTCACACAGCATGCCTCATCAAAAAGGTGTCATTCAATTAATTGATTAAATCTCTGCACTAAGATCGCTCGGAAAATCCTGTGGTGGGGACTCCCTTTTAGAGGAGACGCTGCTAAACTTGGATACTTGTCTTTGCATCTTATTTGTTTATGCAACTGACACAGGTTCTCTTATTTGATCAAAGACATGAGTTCATCTGGTTTTTTGAGTCCAGATTGGGGGCGGAGGTGTAAGCATGATCAAACACTTTGGATTATTTTTCTCACAGGGCAACTTAGTTATAACTTATTCCAGGGATCATTTTGGAGATGATTTCCTAAACTTAACATTTGTCAATAAATTCATCGATTCAGCATTAGCCAGTAAAGCTAGAAGGAGAGAGCCTGAAAAGTTCTGACAAATTTAAATCAGTCCTAACGTGACCTGAACTAATTTTGATTCTATCTATTTTGGCTTCGCTTCGCACACTCTGCTGAGGCTATCATGACACTACGAACTTTACAGAGCCCCAAAGAGACATGGGTCGATGCACAAGCAAAAATCTAACTAGCCTAAAAACATGAAAAAGGACACTACTGTACCCTAGTGTCCTCTCTGAGCAAAGCCCTCTAATGAGAATAAATCACGCAGCCTCTACAGCCGTCTGACTACTGTCTCAGCAACAACATTCAGGAGGTTTAACTCATATTTCAAAATGCACAGCAAGAATTCATTTAATCCTGTGCAAATATCAACTGAACAGTCTATTCTCTTAAATAAAGTATAGAGGTAGGCTTTTCTGCTTTGTAAAACTTCACGGACTAAAACCTCTGCTCAGTGACTATGAGTACATTCATAAAGAGCTAAATGAGGTAGGTGTGGAGCAGAGGGTACAAGATTTCAAGAAAAGTGAAAAATTCCCTGAGATGGATATTAAGGAGCGCTCACAGAGAGAATTCAGAGTAGCTGAGACAGAGGAAGGAAAATATGGCTTGTTCTACTGATTATCAATTTGTAGAGGTCCCCTTTGTCTTACATACCACAGATAGCTCATTGGGAATATAGTAATGTAACTGAAAAAACGAGCCATAGTTTTAGCTTCCCTTCACTTCAGCATGCTCTCAATCCTCTGAGCTTGCCTCCTGTTGTGTCTGTTGATTCATTCTCTCGCCTCCATTTCCTTCATCAAGAAAACTGCAAAAGGGCAAACAGAGCGAGAGGATGCAAAGATAAACTTTGTTAGAACTTGAGGATGCGATTATTTCCAAAGTCAACCACTACAATGACCCCGTCAGGTGTCACCGCCACACCGGAGGGGCGATCCATGTGGCCAAAGCTACTCCCCTGTGTGCCAAACTTGCATAAGAAGTTTCCATTGGGCTCAAACACTTGGACTCGGTGGTTGCGGGAGTCGGCCACAATGATACGGTTCTCCTGGTCCACCGCGACGCCCTGGGGGCGCAGAAACTGCCCGTTCCCGGTGCCCTCAGAGCCCAGGAAGCGAGCTGACTGGCAGTCCGGTCGGATGACAAGGAGCCTGTGGTTGTTGAAGTCGGTCACTACCAGGTGGTCTTCGTGATTAAAGGCCACTCCTCTGGGAGAGTCAAAGTGTTTCCACAGGGCCCCTTCAAAGCCATACTTGTTGAGGAAAGAGCCGTCGGGGGCGAAGAGCTGCACACGGTGGTTCCTGGTGTCTGAGACCAGGATCTTACCCTCAGAGTTCACAGCCACATCCCAGGGATAGTTAAACTGCCCATTCTTAGTACCCTTTTCCCCAAACTTCAGCAGGAACTGGCCCTCAAAAGTAAACACCTGTCAGACAAAGCAAATGTCTTAGGGCCCAACATGTTTACATCTGCAGTAGAGAGAGTGAGCATGAGGAGCTATGTGTTTACATACACTACCGGTCAAAAGTTTGAGGTCACTTAGAAATTTCCATTGCGATCCATTATCCTATCCATTATAGACAGAATGCCAGCTGAGATCAGTTACATTGTTTTAATAACCAGGGCAGCCGTTTTCAGATTACATTAGGTGTTACATAATTGCAAAAGGGTTCTCCAATGTTTTTAAAATGATATCAGATTAGTAAACAGAATGTGCCTTTGGAACATTGGATGAATGGTTGCTGATAATGGGCAATGTTGATATTGCATTAAAGATCAGCCCCCCCACCCAAATTAGCAGGTATTCTGTCTATAATGGAGTGGTATGGAAATGTGTAAGTGACCCCAAACCTTTGACTGGTAGTGTACATGTATGTGGGTTTACAAGTTCTCAGGCGCTAACATGCTACATTTTTTCTGTGGCTTTTAGACTTTTCAATTCACATTTGAATACAACAGAATTACAGCAATTATACAAAATTGGCAAGTAGGAATGTAGTGTGTTCATACCTGCACACGGTGATTGTCTTTATCAGCCACAATGATTCGTCTCTGACTGTCACACGCAACCCCCGCTGGACGATCGAACTGACCAGGCCGAGAACCTAGAGAGCCAAATTTATGGTGGAAGGCACCGCAAGGCTTGAAGATCTGGAGGGGGCAGCACCAAATACATTGCTTATTGATTCCACTTCAATGTTCCAGCTCTCACATTATCCAGCATGTCAAAGTAATGGTCAAATGTGGCCATGTTTTTGGGTAGGTTTTACAGACTGTAGACTCTCCTCTGGCTTTTTGGAATCACTCCAATGTACACCCAGCTAATGTCTTCTCCTAGCAAAGCAATACACATGTGAGAACCACTCAAGCATGCAAGAGTGTACGGTAAGTTTTTAGGGCCTTCCTCAACATTTAGGCCATTTGTTCTATTATATACAATCCTATATTTAGTTATCCTATTATCTGCGTTTATCACTAAAAAAAACTTTTAATGACAAGACATCAGAGCGACAGTGGGGTGTGTGTGTATTTGTGTGTGTAATGAACAAAGTTTGCTAAGCAGACTCTGCTATTAGGGCTGCACGATTATGGCCAAAATGATAACCACGATTATTTCGATCAATATTGTGATCACAATTATTCTCACGATTATTTGTTGATTTTAACCAAAACAAATTTTATTGTCACATTATAACTGCTTACACATCTATATTATGTTACAATCTTCTTATGCTGAAGTTGTATGTTGTATAGACATACAGCTGCAACACATGTAAATGAAAATTAGCTTTCTGAAATAAATAGCGTAGGAGATATATATATATATATATATATATATTTAAATGTATGTCTGAGAAAGCTCCTTCACTTGTTTTCAACAATAACTGATTAAAAGAGCTAGGGAGTGAGAGTGTGATGGATGGTCCAGCACGGGTCGAATGGCGGATACACATGTATGAAATGTGTGTATCGTCACTGCGCTGCATTTTTATGAACTATGATATTCTGGCCATGGGTCACATCTTTTGCAGGTCCAGCAGCTCCGTCTCACACACTATTACTCTACCAACTGAAGTTAGTTGCATTCAATAACTTCTTCTGTGTGCGATAGCAGAGTTACCCGCAGAAACACTGGCCCCTCATATTTAACAATATACAGCTGTGTTAACCATTAAAACTGTAGACAAATGTCAGAAGTCTGTGTGGCCGGGCTGCACGGAGAGTAAGAGGAGAGAGTAAAGGAGAGATCCAACACAGGCATGGCTTTACAGAAGAAATGGGTCATGTAACGCAAAATTAAACCATATCTATATAACAACATTGCAGCGGATGCGAGGACATTAGCACCGGTGCGTCCTAGAGGAAAAATGTTACTCGTGCCGTAGAGCCTGTGAGCTAACAGACGCTAACTAGTACCGCCACCGACTAGCACTGCTCACTGCGGTTGTCTGAATAACACAGACGGGACAAAATGTTGCGTTTACTGGTAAACTGGTAAACCTTGAGACCGACGTATAAACGACTGCTATCTGTTGAGTTGTCCTCCCGTTACTCTGTCCTATGTGACTGTCTCCATCTAGAAACTAAGCTACACGATGTAGGGAACAACTCGGACTGGCACATGATCAGACAGTGGTTTACGGAGCAGTAGATGCGCTTTGCAAAAAACCCCGGAGCGTTCTATGAAATGACGCATTTAAAAAAAAAAAAAATTAAAAGTTAATTATTAATGATTAATTGTGCAGCCCTATCTGCTATCTAAACATTTCAGCACAATAAACAGTAAAGTTAGCACAGCTTGTGAGTGAATGATCATAAACTACATATAACCACAATTTAATAGAGTAGGATCTGTACCAAATATGATTTTTTCTTTAGTCTATAGGATACAATTTCTAGGCACCACAGTACCACCATAATTAATTAAGAATGGTTTAACACATATTTTGCGCCCTCACGTGATTTGGATACTGTACTAGTCCATGTTGCAATTTTGATGAAATTGCAATTAATTGTGCAGCCCTAGGTAGAATACAGAAAAAAAGAAGGGGACAGAGTCACTATAAAATGAAATGTGAAACTGGCCAGGTATAGAGAAAAAAGGTTTATAACAACCAACTCAACATACTTGCGACAGTGCGATTACGGAGAGAAAATTGTGCTCTACCTGTATGCGGTTGTTGCTGCGATCGGCCACCACCACGTATCCCTCCTTGTCCACACTGATGCCCCAGGGACGACACAGCTGACCATCTCCCTCCCCCTCGCACCCGAAGGAAGAAACCTGGGAGCCCAGGGAGCCATAGCTCCTCCCTGACTTCACGGTCACCTTGAAGGGGCTGCCCTGGATATGCTGGTTACACACCAACACCGACACAAGGTGCTCCCCCTCAGTTTTAGGCAGGTAGCTGACGGTGTAGGAGCCATTCTGGTGGTCCGTTACCTCCGCTGCAGACAGGTTATTGTCTGGGACTGACATGACTATTGCAGACACCGTGTCCCCGCCGGAAAGACGTGGCTCGCCATCATGGTCATATCCAATCACAGTGAAGGATGCGTGCTTGCCACGTAGCGCACTTTTCAGACCCTCACCATGGGCTTTGGTGACTGGGGCAAAGGCTCCACTGCTGATTAGGCCCATTGACTGGATAGCTATGTACAGAGCCTGTGGGAACCATGATGGAATACATTGGATTTTAAAGGTTTACTTAGAAGAAGAATACATTTATGTGATACCCAGAGTTAACCAGACATAGCACCTCTAATATTACCACAGGCTCGGTAAACATAGAAATGGGGTCATAATATTAAAACCTATCCAAACTTTAGGCGCTGACCACTTGTCTATGATCTATGATCTGCAGGGTCCCAGTGCCTACCTGGTCTGGAGGAGTGAACATGAAGCGGTCATCCTCTTGCGCCTGCAGCAGGCTCCTCAAAGCCTTGAGTTCATGGATCTGGGTGAGCATTCGCTCTCTGGCCAGCAGCACGTCGAGGTGGCGGCCCTCATCCAGCACTTGGCTACGGCCGCGATGGTGCTGTCTAACTTGGTCAGACTCTGGTGCAGTTTCTCCACCTGCAGGTACAGCGACTTAGCCTTCACCTGACGGATTTTCTCCACCTGAAAGGAAGCAACCAGAGTACAGAATGTTAAACATCACAAAAGGTTTTTTTTAATTGTTCAAAACAGCACAGAAAGCACATGACAGAGCCACTTTATTGATCCATTGAATTATTCTGTCAACAAATATGTTTAATAAGCACAGGTAATGCAGGCAGCCAAAACACAGAGACATACATTCTCATACTAAGGTCTTCCTGTAAAATTGAATGTGAAATTAAGTCTCCTGGTACCGCCATACCACAGCCTGTTACCAGCAAGTTTGGCCACAGGATGGCAGCAATGTGCGGACCTGCTAAGTCTGCCAGATGGTCTTGCAGAAGGAGGTTAAAATGTGGGTGACATGCAGCTAGCTAGCATCAGTGTGTCAATATTAACCAGTCTGGTAGAATGCAGGTTAAGCAAAGAGATGTGAGGTAGCAGAGGTAGTTGCAAGATATATTATAAAATGTATTTAAAGTGACTTAAAAAGTTAAAGTTGAAGGGCATGGTAGAGATAAAGTGCATTATTGATTCCAGTGTTAAATTCAAATTGTAGGCGATTGACCAAATGTAACCAATTGATGAGTCATAAACTTCTAGAACCTCACATATTTATTTATTCCTGTGAAATAAGTATTAAGGACTCAGTGAATGTCATAGAAAAAATATGGATATAATCTTTGTCGAAAAGGCAATTATTGGAGAGTTCTTTATACAACTGAAAAACACACGAATGATGCGTTTGCTCTTGTGTTGTGGCTTTCTTTGAGGAGAAATTCAACCCTGCAAAATGTATTACTATAGATTAAGACATATTACATATTTTAATTGTAATGCAATATTCCTTAAATGGAAGGGCATCAATTATGAATATTTCATAAAAGCTAGAGGGTTGCTGTTAGTCCACTTTGCATCACAGATAACCTTTTTAAACTATTTTAAATCAAATGTTGCAAAAAGAAGAAAGAAGCAAACAATGTACAACACTACATAGTACAACAAATACTATTTAAAGAGTTACTGGGGTCTGATGAAACAAAAAAAATGGGTACATAAGTATTACTGGGGTGACTTATTCAGCTAAGTGTGAAAAGGAAATGTGACCGTCACTTAGCCCCGACACATTTCTGTTACCGTGAGAAACCAGATAAAGTTATAGTCCGTGAGACTAAAGCATTGATGAGGGTGGTAGAACCTGAGAGCCATGGATTGGGCTCTTACTTACTGTCACCTAACAAAAAGAGAATAACACAATAGCCTGACTGCCTCTAAGGATAGAATGACTTGATAGTAGGGAGGAACTCTGAAAGACACAAAGGATCCGAAAGAGAGGGGTCTTTTGTTAATCCTTGCAATAAGTGAAGTCCAATTTGCATATGCAAGACTTGAGTCTCACATATGTGAGACTCAAGTTATACTTTATAGTAACTGAGGACAAAGACTCAAAGTCAGGCTTTCTAATGGACAGAGACATATAGTTTAGTTCTTCATTTGAAAACACTCATTGGTAGTTTTGGTATGCATTAGAGCAAGACCCAGAGACATAGAGAAGGGGAGACACGTTACGACCTCACTATCTAATGTATGCTAGACACACCCAAACTCCTTTAAGTCAAATGTTTTACCCGTGAGTCAAATTACAGTGCTTTTGATGTCATCTCACAAATCTCTCTAGTTTAATGCCACAGTGCAGAGTCACTGTAGAGAGCCTTCCCAGATTCAATTTCTGTTTTCCTAACACCACTGTCTATACAGGTGACCATCACACTTAATTACACGTAATTTTCTATAACTTGCATGATTTGGGAGTTTTACAGCTCAACTTGTAAGTTTTTTGCATCTGAGCTGGCAGGTAAAGAGAGTGCAGTTTACTGATATAGCATGACACCAGTGTGGCACTTTTATTGGGTTGAAATAACCAAAGTGTTAATATTGAACAAGGGATCTAAAAGATTACTACACTTGTCTCTACACTGGCTATGGTTGCCTGTAATGGCTTTATCACGCCAGGGATAAAAAGGGAGTCCTTTAGTGGTGTAAAAAGGATTAAAGCGGGAACACTGGTAAATTAAAACCTTCATGGTGACACTTTGACCCACCCACCTACCCACCCCCACACCCACTCTCTAAGATCTGAGTGAGTAAGACACAGGTCACTTTTTACAATGTCACCAAGCCTGCTCTCAGGAGAACAAGAGAAATGAGAGTTTGGTAGACTGGTGGGTGTTAAGGTAAATCATTGACTATGTTCCGTCAGGCCCAAAGAAACACATTTGCACATGTACATAAATGCACAAATAAACATTTTACTACCGGGTTTCAGTTATAATTGATATGATGCATATTTTGTGTGCTTGTATATGTGTGTTAGAGACCTGACTGGTACAATGGCATGCATGTACAGTCTCCTTTTTATGTGGTAATTTATTTATTACCTAAGGGTTAGGGATTTGGCTTAGCCAGGGGTGAGGGGGGTCAGGGATGAAGGTTCTTTCTTTACCCAAAACCCGACTCATTTGCTGGGTAACCTTAAACCTAGGAGGCCCTTGCAGAGGGTTCCCAAAGCACAGAGTGCAGGCTAAACTGCCAAGTTAAAAACTGGATCTTGGTTTTGTTTAGCTTAAACCAGTATAGACAACACACCAAATGCTCCGTTAAAGGCATACATCCTTATTCCCTTTGCGTAGCTCTGTGTACCATGATACAGTTAGGATACACAGTTTTGGGTTTAAACTAATGCATTATGACACCACACATCAGTTCAAAGATCTGAGCTCAGTCTACTAGTGATTGGCTTGCATTATGTGTGTTGTAGTGTATAAAGCACAAATTGACTATACTTAAGTACTTAATACTTAAGTTTGGTCTCATCGAGCGAACACTGTCACCATCACAATATGGGTGTGGGTATGGAAGAGGATGTACTGTAGGGTCTTCTTGAGTGTGGATTTTTTAGTGGTTTGTGATGTGATGAAAATTATTAATAAAATATCTTAAAAAGTAAATGTATGGTATTTTTCTCATATGGTTAAAAATAACTAGATTTGTATCAGAGTACCCATTTGTACCCAGAAAGGCTTTAAACACAGCAAAGGTATTTGTTTGCTTTTTTAATGCGTCTGTTACAGGTGGTAATGCATTGAACACGGTCATTGTAATAATCACAACATGCTGTACAATGTGCAAGCCACAATAGCAGTAGTGTATTCAAGGGTCCTAATGCAGACAGGCGAATTCATTAGCACCTGGGTGAAAAGTAAAGAAAACAGTGTGACAGAGAGAGTTATTTGACAATATTGCCAAGTTGACCTGAATGTCTCAAACAGAAACACTTCCCAGTCTAGGACCTGATTTGATGCTAATGAGCATGAAGGTAGCAGCTCACCTTCCACAGTAGTTCACACTCCCTCTCCTCGAGCGCTTTCTTGTGTTTGAGCACAAGGGCCTTCACTTCAGTCTGCACCACCTTGGCTTTGATCTCCACCTGCTCTGCCATGGCCTGGACCTTCTCCATGCTTAGCTGGGGAAACAAAACAGCCATGTTATCTCACTGATGTGCCATAACACTGTGTCTGCCTTATTTGACAATTACCTGTACCCCCCAATTACTAAATTTGATGAATGATCACTTCCAATTAGGGGTGGGGAAAATACTCAATTCTTAGGTGCGTCGCAATTCTCTCTAGAACGATTAGATGTTCGATTCTCATAAGTTAATTATTTAAAAAAATAATATATTTTTTAATTTATTACTGTATCCAGACATGTACAAATCAGAAAACAGAGTGACTGAAAGAGGATGGGCAACAACTTAGAGTTTAGAGTGCAGGAAAAAAGAAAAATGGCAAAAAGGGAGAACAAAAATAAATGTTGTATATACAAACACATGATCTAGTAAGACATACATTAAATAATCAGGCAAAATACATATAGGCTGTTCATCTACTTTATCACATTACATCTGACCACCTCATGTTCTGAGAAGCCGAGCCTCTGACATGGAAGATCACTGTGAGAAGTGGTGACTTTCACAAGCCTCTTTAAGGCTTGTGCATGGAATGACTACACAATAAAAACCTCAGTAGACAAAACATTTTATTAAAACGTGTGTGAGACAAATACTGTATATGTCAAAATCTAATAAACTCAGATGTATATGTTATATACATCTGTGAAAATGTACATAAAATAATTGTTGCATAATAACAATCGGTTCAGAATTGAATTGTTGGCCTCTGATTCAGAATCGTGAGGTGCCAAGAGCTTCCTCCCCATATTTCCAATGATAATGGAGCAAAGAGTCTAGATGTGGGGTGGGGTCAAGCAAAGATACATGCTTATCTCTCACTCTGCAGTGTGACAAAGGACCAGACAGGAATGTCTAAATGGTCAAACACAGCACCACCTGGTCTGTTTTATTACTCAAATGGGATACAGATGAGCCCCAGGAACAGGATGCAGAGGACTAAAGAAACATTAAAAGAGAGGACACTGTATATGACATCTTCCTGGCAAGTGACTGCACAAAGACCTGCTCAGTTTTTTTGTGATCTATTCCTTTCCCACATTTGGCGGCTCCTTTAGAGGCTGAAAGGAAACATGGTTCAGGAATAGGAAGTCACTTCACACAGCACAAAATGACAACTTCCTGCTGGGCTGATAACCTACTCAGTCCTGATTAGGGCTGCACAATTATGGGCAAAATGATAATCATGATTATTTTTGATCAATATTGTGATCACGATTAATTATCACGATTTGTTAATGTTAACACACAAAGGCTATTTATAACTGCTTTCACAACCATAATGTGCTACGTTCCTCTTGTGTTAAAGTTGTATGTTTTACATACATACAGATGCACCACATGTAAATGAAAATGATCTGAAATAAAAAGCCTAGGAGATATATTTTTTTTTTTTAAATGTATCTCTGAGAAAGCTCCTTCACTTGTTTTCAAAAATAACTGATTAAAAGAGCTAGGAAGAGAGGGGGAGTGTGATGGACGTATACACATTTACACACGTGGTGTTTATCAAATGTCTGTATCGTCACTGTATCGTCATTTTCATGAACTATGATATTCTGGCCATGGGTCACATCTCTGGCCCAGGTCCAGCAGCTCCGTCTCACACGCTATTACTCTACCAACTGAAGTTAGCTGCATTCAATAACTTCTTCTGTGTTTTTCGCCGTGGCGACCGCGGTTGCAGAGTTCTCAGTGGAAACGCTGGTACAAATACAGGTTTGCCTCTCATGCTTAACAATATACAGCTGTCTTAATAATAATTAAAACTGTAGACAAATGTCAGAAGTGTGGAGCGATGCTGTCGCCGCTGTGTCTCTCCATGTTGCTGGGAGCCGTATGTGAGTGAATGCGGGCGGGGCTGTGCGGAGAGTAAGAGGATAGATACAAACGCAGGCACGAGTTTACAGAAGAAATGGGTCACGTAACGCAAAATTAAACCATATCTATATAAACATTGTTTTGTTGCAGCGGATGCGAGGACATTAGGAACCTAGGAAAAATGTTAGTCGCACCCTAGAGCCCTGTGAGCTAACAGACACTAACTAGCACCCTAGAGCCCTGTGAGCTAACAGACACTAACTAGCACCCTAGAGCCCTGTGAGGTAACAGACACTAACTAGTACCCTAGAGCCCTGTGAGCTAACAGACACTAACTAGCACCCTAGAGCCCTGTGAGCTAACAGACACTAACTAGTACCCTAGAGCCCTGTGAGGTAACAGACACTAACTAGTACCCTAGAGCCCTGTGAGCTAACAGACACTAACTAGCACCGGTCCCTGCTGTTGTCTGAAAAACAACACAGACGGGACAAAATGTTGCATTTACTTGTAAACCTTGTGACCGACATATGACCGACTGCTATCTGTTGTGGAATTTTCCTCACGGTGCTCTATCCTCTGTGACTGCATCTAGAAACTAAGCTACGCGGTGCAGAGAACTCTGAATGGAACATGATCAGACAGGCTTTGCAAAAAAATACGGAGTATTCTATGAACGGAATGACGCATTTAAAATATTGCTCGATCACTCAAATTTGATGGCAGGAAGCCCAAAGCGTGATCGTGATTAAAACTTGATAAATTGTGCAGCCCTAGTCCTGATATTCAAAGTCAGCATCATATTTTACAAATACAACCAGTACATTTGAAACAGTTTCCCACTCATAGTGCCGTATTGAACATTTTGAAGTGTCCTTAGAATTGAAAGTATAGAAAGTAGGCACTGGACACATTTTTTGATTCTTTTTAAATCTTTATTTTAATCTTCATTTTTAAATTTATTTTAATCTAAATTTTATTCTTACTATTTATTTTATTTAGGCAATATTCTTTATTTAAAACTAAGCAGCATTGTTTTGGTATCAAAATTCAAACATTACATTTTTTCAAACATTTTACACAGACCTATAGAGCAACACGCAAAAATGATACTTTTGGTTGGCTCTTTACGCAATGCCTCTCACTACACAAAATTGAATTATATGATGAGGGCTTCTGTACAGTGACATGACGTTTCTTCATTACCTTGATAAATACAGGCATAGACTTAAGGTGTAAGCTTTTAAAACCCACAATGCAGGCTGAATGCACATTTCCCTCTTTGTCTTCCCCCCTTCCCCCGAAGTGTTTTATCTGACTTTTCTTCTGGCGTTTTCTGGGAGGTCACAGGGTGAACCGGACCTCACAGGGACGAATGACGAGGTGGCATAAGGCCTCCTTTGTGATATTGGTCGCAGGGATCAAAGGTCACCTAAACCTCTACAGGTCATGATCTGCAATCCCTGTCTTGAGACACATACCGCCCACCCCCAGTGCAGCCCTGCAAGAACAAAGCTTGGCAGCAGGACCCCTTTCTCTTTTGCCTGGCCATTTGAGGTGGGCAGCTAAAGGGCCATCAAACCAGGCCCCCAGAGAAGGAACAGCAGGGAGGGAAATCCTGGAAGAATCGAGGGAGTGGCATCAATACATTGTGAGGAAGGAGGCAGGGTGAAATATAAAGCCAACCAACTTCCTCCAGTTGTCTCTTTGTCTTTATACAAAATTCTCTTGTCATCATGGATTTCCTTCACTCCGGCTCAGGTTCTCTTTTTCACACCTAATTTTCTGTCCTCTGTCTTATTCTCTTCCTCAGTCTGTCAGTGTGTTTACATGCAGAGCAGTAACCGGGGTATGAAGAGAACAACCAGATTATGGGAAGAATTACGGATGTAACTCCTCGGTGGGGATTGAAGCAGATGGACAGTTAGTTGCTGCTGCTGATCCGAGCACCGGTGTTTAGATTTTGTTGTATCATGTTAATTAGTTATACAGTGAGGAAAATAAGTATTTGAACACCCTGCTATTTTGCAAGTTCTCCCACTTAGAAATCACGGAGGGGTCTGAAATTGTCATCGTAGGTGCATGTCCACTGTGAGAGACATAACAACAACAAAAATCGAGAAATCACAATGTATGATTTTTTAACTATTTATTTGTATGATACAGCTGCAAATAAGTATTTGAACACCTGTCTATCAGCTACAATTCTGACCCTCAAAGACCTGTTAGTCTGACTTCAAAATGTCCACCTCCACTCCATTTATTATCCTAAATTAGATGTACCTGTTTGAGGTTGTTAGCTGCATAAAGACACCTGTCCACCCCATACAATCGGTAAGAATCCAACTAACATGGCCAAGACCAAAGAGCTGTCCAAAGACACTCGAGACTAAATTGTACACCTCCACAAGGCTGGAAAGGGCTACGGGGAAATTGCCAAGCAGCTTGGTGAAAAAGGTCCACTGTTGGAGCAATCATTAGAAAATGGAAGAAGCTAAACATGACTGTCAATCTCCCTCGGACTGGGGCTCCATGCAAGATCTCGCCTCGTGGGGTCTCAATGATCCTAAGAAAGGTGAGAAATCAGCCCAGAACTACACGGGAGGAGCTGGTCAATGACCTGAAAAGAATTAGGACCACCGTTTCCAAGGTTACTGTTGGTAATACACTAATGGTGCTTTTCCATTGCGTGGTATCTACTCTACTCGCCTCGACTCTACCCGCATTTTTTGGTTTTCCATTACGAAAAAAAGTCCCTGGGACCTGCTACCAGGTACTTTTTTTTCGTACTACCTCAGTCGAGGTTCTAAGCGAGCTGATGCGATACTAAAAGGTGACGTGGAAACCTGCAGGCTGCTGGTTGGTCGGATCGCTGCGTTGTTAGCAGACAAGAGTGCAAGACAATAACAAGACAATATATCAAAGAAAAGTTTTTATTTAGCTTTTCAAGTAGCGCATCAAACCCTCCCGTCCATCCCGGTCTTCTTCCCCTGCACCCTGTGACAGTGTCCCCCCCCGGCTCTGCTGTTCCAGATGCATCCCAGTCGTTGTCATAAGCCATGACCGTCATAAAGATTATACCAAGCCCAGCAGGTCAGAACCAGAGATTTCACCCGTCGGACACCGAACGCCCACCAGACGGTCTGCGGCGGCGGTTTTGCAAAGCGTTAATGCTCTGAAACACAAACGGTACACAGCAGACATATTTTGGTGTGTAATCATGGTTGCTAAAGTTCATGTACTTTATATAGCGTATAGTAAATACTGATCGGGGTCCCTAACACATGCAAATGTTAAACTTAACTTACCCTTTCGTGTCGCCGAACAACAGTCATGTCGACGTCTGAACACCGTCGGAATTCCCAAACTCCTGTTTTTTTAGCGGTGATTTTTCAAAACATTGGCGAGTAGCCAACGTGTTGTGAATCACGTTGAAAATTACGTCATCACGCGTAGCTATGGTAACCAGCCACGCTGAGGCGTTACTCAATCTGCAATGGAAAACCGACCGAAAATGGGCCGAACCGAGTAAAGGCGAGTCAAACCGTGTCGAGCCGAGTTGTTACCATCAATGGAAAAACGCCATAAGACGTCAGGGTCTGCAATCATGCATGGCACGGAAGGTTCCCCTGCTTAAACCAGCACATGTCAAGGCCCGTCTTAAGTTTGCCAATGAACATTTGGATGATCCAGAGGAGTCATGGGAGAAAGTCATGTGGTCAGATGAGACCAAAATAGAACTTTTTGGTCATAATTCCACTAACCGTGTTTGGAGGAAGAAGAATGATGAGTACCATCCCAAGAACACCATCCCTACTGTGAAGCATGGGGGTGGTAGCATCATGCTTTGGGGGTGTTTTTCTGCACATGGGACAGGGCGACTGCATTGTATTAAGGAGAGGATGACCGGGGCCATGTATTGCGAGATTTTGGGGAACAATCTGCTTCCCTCAGTTAGAGCATTGAAGATGGGTCGAGGCTGGGTCTTCCAACATGACAATGACCCAAAGCACACAGCCAGGATAACAAAGGAGTGGCTCTGGAAGAAGCAGATCAAGGTACTGGCGTGGCCTAGCCAGTCTCCAGACCTAAACCCAATAGAGAATCTTTGGAGGGAGCTCAAACTCCGTGTTTCTCAGCGACAGCCCAGAAACCTGACTGATCTAGAGAAGATCTGTGTGGAGAAGTGGGCCAAAATCCCTTCTGCAGTGTGTGCAAACCTGGTGAAAAACTACAGGAAACGTTTGACCTCTGGAACTGCAAACAAAGGCTACTATACCAAATATTAACATTGATTTTCTCAGGTGTTCAAATACTTATTTGCAGCTGTATCATACAAATAAATAGTTAAAAAAAATCATACATTGTGATTTCTGGATTTTTTTTTTAGATTATGTCTCTCACAGTGGACATGCACCTACGATGACAATTTCAGACCCCTCCATGATTTCTAAGTGGGAGAACTTGCAAAATAGCAGGGTGTTCAAATACTTATTTTCCTCCCTGTATGTACGTTTAACCCAACCTTACTCCTGTTAAGGTGTGTATGCAAATATACCCCGGTTAATTCTCTAGGTCTGTTAACCGGGTTATGAGAACTCCGACTTTAACCAGAGTAGGTGTTTGCATGGCGTTTTGAGAAACAGGGGTAGTGCCTTAACCTGAATATGATCGTTTTTTTAAACTGGATGTAAACGCACTGTCTCTCTCAATTTTCCTACTTGCGGCTTTTCCCCTCAAAATTTCCAGAAGAGCTTGGGAACACAAAGAGACCAAAATGACCAATCACAGGGAAGGAGCTCTGGCCAACCAGCAGGTCACAAGCCCAGGGTCAGAGGTCAGCAAAGATAATGGATGTGGAGTGGGCGGAAATTTCCTACCTCAGGGGACAGGAGCGCGTGTGGTGTGAGTGTTTACATATTATCTGGCGTCAGCATTTACTCCCATGGTGACCTGGGACAAAATGGACAAACACACACCAAACTGCCAGATGGTAGGCGTGCTTCTAATGACTCAGTGGCACAGATCCTGGGGCTTTTCCTGAAATACATTATTTGCGTTGGTGATTTGCCTTTCAGTGTGTTCCAGAATAAGTGTGCTGTTGTGGTACCTGGTATTAGTTTTAAACTTTGCTACACGTGGCCGTGTTGTTATATCTTGGAACTTGAATAACACCCAGTGACAGAAGTAGCCTTCCATCTCACACACACACACACACACACACACACACACACACACACACACACACACACACACACACACACACACACACACACACACACACACACACCTGTGTGATGTCACCTCAGTGGAACTGCTAGTTTTTCATGTTTCGGGAGAGGTCAAAACACTGCCCCGCCTTCCAGATCCATTAAGCTAAATTCACCCTTATAGACTCGTCAGATCACTGTACTGTTCATACTACACAGCTTGCTGTCTTGTAATCGTGAGTCAGGAAGTCGTCGTGGTTTTCACACTACATGATCGACCGGCGAAAGTGGCCCGATCCCTACACAATCGTTAACCAGGAGGAATACAAGATGCTGTCTGCTCTCCAAACTACATTTTGTTTCAAAGACACAGGTGTAGCACATGCACGCACTTGCACTCTCAATGGCTGTAGCTCTCCGACAGATCCGGTTGAGATAAAAAAATTAGCCTTCTAGATATCTGGAAGTGGAAAATCAGGGCTTAAACACATAACTCACAATTTCATGTCATTCACTGTGAACGTAAATAACTTTCGTGACCCCTTAACAGGGTCAAAATTAAAATTTGTCCAGCATGTACTTCGTGTTTTTAGCTAATTAGCAAATGTTAGCAGCAACATGCTAAACTACAATCGTGAGATTGGTAAACATTTCCGCTAAACATCAGCATGCTAGCATTCATAATTGGCTCAGAGTATTTCTGTGCCTAATCACAAACTCACAGATCCAGCTTTGCTTTAGAGCCATACATTATTTGATAAGTTACTAAATTGAACCAATTGCTGACCAACATGGTTCAAATTTGTTTTTGTTTTTGTTTGTGAAATGACTAAGCAGTTATTTCCACACAATTTAATCCATTCCTTACATGCAACTCATATGGTGCTTTTGTAAAAGTAGACTGTTTAGGCAGTTACTAAAACCTCTCATCAGTCTTTACTTGTATGTGTCACTGTGTAAAACAAAATCTAAGGGGGGGTCTATGAAGCTGCCACCCAATCTATAATTACGTAATTGAAGACAGGCAGTGTGTGTGTTAGTGTGGGAATGAGGGTAAGAGGCAGAGGGAGGGAGTGAGTGAGCGAGTGAGTGAGGGAAATGTATTCCACTTCTTCAAAAGAGAAGGGGAGTTGTCCATTCTCAGAAATCCTTTAAATACCTCATCTACCCTTTCCCATCCCCCTCTCAGCTACTCCTCCCCTTTGACCTTCAGGCCATCCCTCCCCCCCCCCTTCTTTCAGGGCCAGCTGGACACCTCTAACCTCAGGCTTCCCAGCAGCCCAGGTCTGGTCACTCTCAAACACAAGCTGGTCTTTTCTGTGCTGAGGGACGCTGGAAAGACACAGCTGCTCTCAGCTTCTCCTTGGTCTCTCTAGAAGATGGACGAGTGTGCGTGGACTTGTGTGGTTTGACAGGGTAGAACAAGCAAAACAAAAAGAAGACTGATATTTCCTTTTTAAATCGCCCAACAACGTGTCTGTCTGGATTCCTGTCTCACCTGCACAGCCTGACGTCCCTGCTGTGCATCTGCCAGCAGCTGGATGGTGATGGCCCTGCAGTCCTGTACAGCATCTTGTAGATAAATAAAGGTGTGGCCCATATGCCGCCCAACACTGCACTCCCTACAGATAGGGACCGAGCAGGATTCACAGAAGAACAGAAATACCTGGGAAAACGGGGAGAGAGATAGACAAATCACTTTTATGTTCCAAATAGTACGAACTGAATCAGCACCTGCTGTCATGGCCGTACAACAAACAAAAAACAGACCACAAACCCCATTGGACTTCATATATAACTGATATATGAGCCTTTGGGTATAAAAACTTTTTTTGCCTTGCCGTATCAAAGCTATACTCACAAATAAACTCTGGGACAGCTATCCATTGTTATTTCCTTTTAAAAACAGTATTTCCCAGCCTGTCACTCCCTTTCTACCGTAGCTACATGCCCTTAACCACAATGCATTGCCTTGCTCATTCCCATGCATGCCGCAATCCCTCTCTCTATACTTGCTGGACCCCCAACAATTACGGTTATGATTTTGTGGCAATGTGATAATTCTCAATTTATAAAAAGACCATGAATGATAAACACGTCATCCAAATGCATGTGTTCGAGGTACTCATATAGGCCTCAACACCCCAGAGAGGTTGTCTCTTCCAAAACACAGAGCCAGAGGAACTAAAGGCCACAAAAACTAGATCAATACTGATTCTGAACAATCTTTTAACATCTGTGGAAGAGGGCCGTAAAGGGATGTCATATTATTTTCAAACCCTTCATTACTGTATTGGCAACAGTCTCATGCTCGTTGAGATTTCTGTTTGAAAGTTTGTATTTTTGCCTTTGAAATTTACTACCATTTTCTTAATTATGATGATATATGCCTTATTTCCTACATTTTCTTTGACTGAAATATGCACGCCTATGTATGCCATATACCACTTTTATTTTAACAGAGATGCTTGGTATATAGTATGCATAACTGATAAAGTAAAGCAGCACTAGGCCTAATCATGGTTGACATGATCGGGATAAGAAGGACAAATTTCATTTAACCTGCGTTAACCTAAGCTTTGCTTTAAACCCCTTCTCTGAAGGCTCATTGTTCGGAATGGAAGGCTAATTAAATATGCACCAGCCATCATATGCCAAAGAGACGCCACATTAATGGCCTCCAATAGCAGGAGACCTGAGTGGATAGGGAGGGGCCTGCATTCAATCCATAAATTATGTCTGCTTCCCCAAGGAGTGGCATAATCTAATGACACACACACACACACACCTCCCCCTTTTTTTTTTTTTACTTCCTCCTCCTTTCTGCCTTCTCCTTAAGCTCTTGTCCTTTTCTTGCTGTCCCTCTTTCTGCTAAGCCTTGTCCTCTCCTACAGTCTTTGCAACACTGTCACTCAATCCTCTTCCCTCCTGTCCTATCTCACCCCCACCTACATATCCTAAATTCCAAGGAGACGGGACACACAAAAGCAAGGAATGCAGATGAGTGGAGGAGGAATGTGGAGATAGATTATGATGAACACAGGGCTTAGGCAGTTGGGGTTGAGGGACAGGCAGATTGATGGTGCAAGGAGAGCATGGACTATGGTGAATGATAGACCCATAGTATCTACAGGACTGAGGTATGCAGCACTCATACCATCAAATGAACATTGAAAAATGTTAGGTCCACATGGGTTTGTGTTATGTTGTGAATGTGGAAAATGAACTGCTCGGTCAGCTCTAGCCACTGAAAAAGAAGTGGAGAAATCAGACCAATTACAAAAGGTGGTCAGTCTGTCTCTGTCAGTCTCTCATTGGCTAGCTGTGCTAGCCACACAGAGTCAAGCAGCTTAACTCGTTGAATATTAATGAGAACTGGCACAAATCGAGGCGAGTCTTCTTGCAGGCTTTCTATAACACACTAGAATGGCTTAAAAAAAGGTAACCAAAGTATTTTTTTCCACA
Organism: Etheostoma perlongum; assembly: GCA_026937815.1. Classification (NCBI taxonomy): domain Eukaryota; kingdom Metazoa; phylum Chordata; class Actinopteri; order Perciformes; family Percidae; genus Etheostoma; species Etheostoma perlongum. Next base: position 25,681,667 of record CM049384.1, on the reverse strand, counting down.
AATACAGAGTCCATGGTAGAACTTCAGACATTACCATAAAGTAATGAAATACGTGTGAAGGCCCTGACACACCGAGCCGACGATCGGCCGCCGGCCTTCGTTAACCGTTTTTTGGGGCCTCCCAATGCCGATTCAGTGGTTGCCATCAGCTGAACAGCCAATTCATCTGATTGGCTGTTCAGCTTGGAAACAAGAGTGAGGAAGACAGGCACACCCAAGGCTCCTTTTATTTTTCCTCTCATCTGATCAATCTAATACACAGCACTGTGAAAACTGGTCAAAATTCCATTAGAATATTCCTTCTAAGAACACAGTTTCTAACTATTGTAATAACTATTTTTGCACATGATGTCCATAAAATGGCAAACAAGATACAACTACTAGTTCAGGCATATTTATTCCAACAATAACAATGTCTTAAAATATCTCTGCACACCTAACGTTACACATTACAAAATAAACGTTAATAAACTAATATCCTATACCTTAATATTGAATATAAAGACCGTAACAGACCTCTCCTTCTCATTTCACATTTACCCCCTAGCAAGCAAGCTAGCTTGGTGTGTCAGGGCCTTTGAAAAGCTTCTTGAGGCTAATTTGTGATATTGGGCTATATAAATGAAATGCTAATAGGAAATGCAACAAAAGCAACATAAAAGCATATATGACATACAAAATATTAAATAGAACGACTGGCCACTTAAATAAATCTCAATTAATTTATATGTCACAACTACCAATTAGATTTTTGATGGACAATTGAGAAAGCAATTCTCATTATTATCTCTTATAGTCACCATTTGTGTAGGTGAAAACATGGCAAGATGAAATCAGTAGAACAGAAGCCTGCAGTTGAAAATAAAACTTCTGCTTCGACTAATTTAGGGAAAAAGATCCTTTGACAAACAGCTGCAACAGGCTCCAGATTTCTTAAATTCTACCTGCTGCTTATGTGCCATCAACAGTTCATCAATCCTTGAGGTGAAACCCCCTCATACACACAAGGTTGTAGATTACATAACACATCAACCTTTCGGAATGCCAGTCAATATTATTGACACAGGATACTGGCTTTTCCCAGAGGTCTTCATGGAAGGATGCTGTTCCCTTTCTGCTTGCCTCTGTCTTTATTTGCCTCTCACTAAAACCCATCTTTAATAAGCTTTAAGTAATTAATAACACATTTATATTCAAGCTATGAGAAACAAGAATGCTTAACATACAAGCCTCTTTGCAAGCTACAAATAAAGCTGCTCTGTTACACATGTGGTACTAGAACAGATCACAAATTTTACTGACATGCCAGATACACTCACACATGCAAGAATAAACCACTGTGCATGTGACTCAGAATGTGAAAAACTTGAAAAGATGTGAAACAGTAAAACACCTACAGACTTGCAGAGTAGCATGTCACATGATTTAACAAAATATCCATTTGACGCGTGCAAAATGCACAGGAAAACAGGTACACACACACAATGTGAAAAGTAAACTTGATGTGCACTGCTGGGTATTCAGCTGTTGAGGAGGGGCTGGAACAAACATGCCATCACCAGCTATAAAGCTCTGAGCAGCAGGGCCTGGCCATATTGGGGGGAGTTAGTTATTGTATTTCATTAGCGCACCGGATGTTTCCCCATTCTTCCTCTCTGCCAATTACGCTCCTTAATGCATTTACACTCATACGCTTACATATGTTGCGGTGTTTGTGTGTGACTTTGAACAAATTTCTTCCCAAATCAAAGACGTTAAGGATTGTTTTTTCTCATTTCCATTGGAATTCATACAAATAAAGCCAAAACATTGTCATTGTACATTTCAAATATTTGGCTTTTTGTGCTGGTCCCAAGCAATTTGAGGACCTTGGGCCATAGGAAGTTATGGTGGATATTTACACTGACTGATTTCAAAGACTAAACATCTAAAAGATAAATCAACAGTGGAAATAATTATTAGTTGCAGCCATAGACACTAATATAGACCCACACTGCTAGTGCACCAGCAAGCCAAGTACTAAAAAATAGTAAAACAAGATTACAAGGGTTAATGCAGTGTCAACTACAATAATTCCATGCCCCACAAAAGGACAGGAACATGTGCTCTATAGTAATATAATACATTCACATTACAATCTGCTAGTTACAGGCTATCTATAATGTGTGTGAAAGAATCACACCACATTATCTTAGCAGGAGAAAAATACTGAAATCATGAGTTAAACAACCTTAAATGCATGATGGCTGTGAGCCTGGCCTTTTGCTCACACGGTGGGCAGGCAGCATCAGGATCAGTCCCCTTTCCTCCCTCCCTTGGAGGTACTGGGAACTGGGGGAGAGGGCACAAGCTCAACTAGCCAGTAAAATCACTCCGTGTAGCACTCCCTGGCTACGTGCAGAGCCAAGTGGGGGGAAGGGACAAGGGCCCTGTAATGTCACACTGTGGTGCCGGAAAAAACAGGGTTGCTCTGAGAACTGTAAAAGCCCGTTCTCTCAAAGAACTTACCCACTTTTCACTGACAGTGAAACGGCCATGTTCAAATGCTATTCCTCAACAGCTTCCATCTTACTCTATGCCTATTCTGGTACATGTAATAAAAATGCCGTTCACATATACTGCAGAATGTTTGCAATGCCATGGCTTGAAACGCGATATTCAACATACAACCCATTCTGAAGTAAGTAGGAAAAGATGTGAGCATATTTAGAGAGACAAGATCAGACTGTTTCCTCTGGGATTTTATTTTTCCAGCAACAGTTCACAGGGGCTCAGGTTAGTGGGATTGACCTGTGAAGAAATTTACTATGGAAATTTTTATTTTTTATTTTAACCCAGCGAAACTTAACACATTTTGTTGGTTGGTTCAATACCATAAAGAAAGGTGCAACAGTAAATCCCCTCAAAACATCTTTTGAAAGGTGTTCAAAAATAACCTGCACGAACAAATACACTAACATGTGATTAAAGAGCAACTATTATATAGCATTTTCAAGATAATACTTAGTATTTTGTGTTTTTTACCTACCCACCCACCCACCTACCTACCTACCCACCCACCCACCCACCTACTTACCTACCTACCCACCCACACCGCACCTGTATTCACCCTCTGTATGAGATGCTCGGTAGGAGCACCTGTCTCTTTAAGACCCACTGTAAGTAGAGTAGATTTGAGTCGCACATGCCTCACTTTGCAACAAGTAGCATACAAGATGCCAACAAGAGACTTCTGTAATGTCAATCAACACAGTAAAAATGGACCTACATAACCAAGTTGGTTCACTGCTGGCTACAAGTTAGCATCAAACACAACAAAGGCTGTCAGTTGAATGGCGTTTTGAGCTAACATTAGCAATCAAACAATCAGATTTTTTTTTAACAACTGGTGTGTTTGATTGCTAACTTGTAGCAAAGCTAGTAATCAAACACACCAAAGGCTGTTAGTTGAATGGCGTTCAAACAATCATAGCTAAAAAGTTTTTGAAATGCAACGGAGTATATTAGCAGGACTTTGTACCGTGAAAAATTACCAATAAAAAGCTTCCAAACCAAATTCTACACAACCTGACATCTCCCAGCAGTAAAGTGACCCAAAATTGGGGAGAAATGACCAGCATTGGCCGCCAAGGTAACAGCTATTTGCGTTAGCATGCAGCTACTTAATACTTAGCACTAGGCAACCGTTAGATTGTAGTTGAACAGCACTTTCTACCATTCGAAATCCCAGATAAAAGGCTTCTGAACCAAACACTACTCAAATTGTACATGTTTCAGCAGTAATGCGACCCGAAACTGGGGAGAATTTAACAAACTGACAGCCAAGATGACATCTTTTACTGCAGTTAGCATGTAGCTACTATGGTTAGCAGTGGACACTAACAGAATATAGCAGCACTTTTTACAGTCAAAAACCACAGATAAAAGGTTTTTAAACTAAATACTACATAACCCTTAATGTTTTAAGAGTAATGTGACTCCTGTGTAATGTGAGAATTTAACATTGGCAGCCAAGATGACATATTTAACTGCCGTTAGCATGCAGATACACGTGACAATCTTAACACCGCAGTAGCTTAAAAAATAACTAATACAAAAACTCCTGTCCTGCCTACCTGGAGCAGATGACCAATCACAGAAGGCCAGCTTAGAGTTGCGTTACACTAATGTTTTGGCGACATTTAACATGAAAATCCGACATAGCGATAATGTCCACTTTAAGTATGTGTATTTTCAAGATAAGGGGACTAACTGTGTGGACGTCAAACTGTTTTTCCATAATGCTGTAGGCCTATGTACACTGTCTTGTATTACCTGAAAAGGTGTGGTCAGTGTGTTTATCAGCTTTAAGACAAAACATTTAATATGTGTTTTCCATTTGAGAAATAGACACACCCAAAACCAAAATTTACTTCTAGATCGTTTCCTTATGATAAACTTTATTTTATGGCTTGCTTCAGGGCATTTTAAAGTTAGTAATGAAGGATTTATAACCTCACCTGTAATCATGCCACGATAGAACAATTAGCAGTGCAGTTTGTAAAAACAAATCTGTGCAGCCTGAACTATTTCAGATATGACTGCTATCATATGATAACTATGCACAGAAAATTAAGGGTTTAGTAAAAAAACATATTTCAAAACCACAAAAACAAACATTTTTCAAATCAGTAAATACTTTTTTATTTCTTTGAAGAAACTACATCCGACAGATTTAAATCTGGTTTTATACCCTCCACATCATGTGGTCAAAGGTCATAAACTATGTTGAAATGGTAGGGATTCCTAACACACACACACACACACACACACACACACACACACACACACACACACACACACACACACACACACACACACACACACACACACACACACACACACACACACACACACACACACACACACACACACACACACACACACACACACACACACACACACACACACACACACACACACACACACACACACACACACACACACACACACACACACACACACACACACACACACACACACACACACACACACAAGTCATGTCAGATAAGACTGTCGAGCATTTGAAAGTTTTGATGACAAACACATAACTCCGACAGGCCTAATTCCAGCACATCAGGCAGAAACCGGTGTCAGGATGCCTTAAGCACTAACACACAAACTGTCTTCCTCTATGAAGAAAATATTACGGTGATCATATTGTGCAGCATTTCCTGCATAGCAAAATAGATCAGGCGGGTTGTTAAACAATCAATTTTCATTTCTGAATGAGCTGTTTGTGAGGAAAATCCAGCACTTCAACATGCTACATATGTTATAGGTAGGGTTAAGAACTAGGGAAAGAGAGAAATATTAGCAAAGTTACTTTACTTAAGGGGAAAATAGACAGCCCCAGCCTAAAGCCAGTCTAGTATGTCCAGGCTGATAATATGTGGAATACCCAATCCCAACATTCCTAGCGATCCCAGGAACACCATCTGCCAGACAAAGCTCCTTTTATGGAACTCAGACACCTACTCTAATCTCCTTCCATGTCTTGCTCACATACGGTTTTTCCCTTCCCTCTCTGTTCCCTACATAAGTCTTCTATCATTGCTATTATCTTCCACCGCTGCCACGCCCTCTCACGGCAACCCCTGTTGGCTTGTTGCCACGGACACAACACGCACACAGACATGCCTGCCGATGTTTTGAAACTCGGCCAGATACGACAGGGGGGCGGTGGCTGTAAGACGGCGACCTGATTGGACAGTCCCACTGAAGGAAAACAAACCGCAGCCTCAGCAGCGAGCATGTGACTGACTATCCTGTGCTTAACACTTGAGCAGTATAAAAATAAGGCGCTTTTTTCCTTAGGGGCAAAGAAAGTTAAAGAGTTGGAGAGAAGGGAGGGGGTAAAACTCAAGGGAAAGAGAACAAGACTACAACCATGCAGAAAGTGAAGGAAAAAAAGAGGGAGAAAGATGAGAGGGGGGTCATAGCTTCGACCAAACAAGGGGAGAAATGGAGAGGCTGTGTGAGTGAAATGTTGAGCAGCGGAGTTGTATTAAAGTCACAAAGCAGTTATTCTTGGTTACTTCATAATAAACAATCCATATGCTTAATAATCTGCTATCCATGAAACCCCCACCCTCTTCTACCACACTCACACATTAAGCTCTCTATGTTGTCTTCACTGCTCACGTATGTCAAAACATAACCATACAACAGATCTGGTCCAAAACTAACTGTACGTTCACACCGCCAGCGACTTGAGCGTCTAAAGATACCGGAAGTCATTCATTTTCAATGGAAGCTGGCTTCTCTCAGCTGCCAGGAGCGGCAAATCTGTCGGCGTCGCGTTTTGGGCGTTTTGAGCGTGTTGAGCGTCAATCTGAAAGTTGAAATTTTTCAACTTTATGGTAATGAGCTATGACGCGGTTCAGCGGCGAGCAGCGGCTAACGCCAGCCGCCAATCGGAATATAGACGTCCTTCACGCTGACTGATTCCGACGATGTAATCTTTTCGTTCCTACCAAAACATTTGTTCCGAGGAAAAATGGAGGAGACGCTCATCATCGCCTTTGCTGGGTTTCCTATTATTTATGATATGTCGTTGTTTGCGTATCGGGACCAGTTAAAAAAAACGAGGCATGGGATAAAGTAGCCGAGATAGTCGGTATGTCCGGTGAGTTGATGATTCATCATCTTTTTTAACGAGGGAAATGAGCAGTGCGCCGTAGCGTGGTAGTCTTCCTTGCTTGATGTGAATGGTACAATCTGTTTTGCAGATCATTTTACCCTTATTAAATGCGCAAAAGTAAAAGTAGAAGTCAAAGTAGAAGCATTTTAGTGCTGTGCACTTAATGAGTTGTGTCAAACGGGAGGTTTACGACTACAACGTCTGGCCCGCCATAAAGTTACCGCCAGTTTTTTCATTCATTCTTTCGGCATTTCATGTCATCTCCATTACACTGTTCATTTTAGGTTTAAACTGTTTCAGACAGATACTCAAATTTGTCAAAAAAAAATATAAATCACCCCCAAAATTTCCTGTAGATAAATAACGTTTATCATGCAGACTGTGATACTCTCGAATTGATAACGGTCCTGAGGGTGTCGTGAACCCAAAATCTACGTAAAAGTACGACGTCTTCTCCGCAAATACAATACAGCAGCAGCACCAAACACAACTACTTCGCGATGATCCATAATTATCCAGTGATACACATAAAAGGACAAGCGCGAAATATTTACGAAAGCGGGAAGGCAATTCAGTTGCTCACAACACCGATTTGACCAATTGCGCTATAAGAACGCCGCCACGTCAGAGCGGCCAAAGCGTCTGAAAGCGTCCGAAAGCGTCCCCGTACTTTTTGACAAGCGTCCTTGGCGGGGCGTCCAGAGCTTTTTTGCAGCTCAAGTCGCTGGCGGTGTGAACGTACGGTAACTAATATGCTACATTTGTAAGAAAACAACAAACATTCATTGTTTTGTAGACCGCTTTGTCCCAAAGGCCTCATATATTCGTCACCCGTTTGGTGCTCACATACACACTTACTGTACATACACACCGCCACCGACTTGAGCTGCAAAAAAGCTCTGACCGCCCCGCCAAGAACGCTTGTCAAAAAGTACGGGGAAGCTTTCAGACGCTTTGGCCGCTCTGACGTGGCGGCGTTCGTATAGCGCAATTGGTCAAATCGGTGTTGTGAGCAACTGAATTGCATTCCTGCTTTCGTAAATATTTCGCGCTTGTCCTCTATGTGTATCACTGGATAATTATGGATCATCGCAAAGTAGTTGTGGTTGGTACTGCTGCTGTATTGTATTTGCGGAGAAGACGTCATACTTAGATTTTGGGTTCACGACACCCTCCAGGACCGTTATCAACTCGGAGAGTATCACAGGCTGGTGCAGCAACGGCGGCTCGATGACGAGAGGTTCCAGCGGCACTTCAGGCTGGACACGGAGCAGTTTGACAGTGTGCTGTCCAAAGTAGGGCCGCTCATCATGATGAAGAGCACCAATTACCGCTGTGCAATATGTCCTGCTGAGAACAAATGTTTTGGTAGGAACAAAAGTTTACATCGTATGTTTCTCTGGAAGGACTTCTATATTCGGATTGGGGGCTGGAGTTAGCCGCTGCTTGCCGCTGAACCGCGTCATAGCTCATTACCATAAAGTTGAAAAATTTCAACTTTCTGATGGACGCTCAACACGCTCAAAACGCGACGCCGACAGATTTGCCGTTTCTTGCAGCTGAGAGAAGCCGGCTTCCATTGAAAATGAATGACTTCCGGTAACTTTAGACGCTCAAGTTGGTGGCGGTGTGTACGTACGGTATAGAGCATGGCTCTTAAGATGAAACATCATGAGCAAATGTAGCATTAACCATAATATAAACGAAAACCAAGTGCAAACCTTTCAAAATGCTAATTCCTGAAGTGAAAACGGAAAACAATAAAGCACAGCCAAAACAACGCTTCCTGACCACTGTAATATATTATCATTATGAGGTAACTTGGTGTAGATCCAGGACAGCCGGTTTGAGTGATAGATCCAACTATCATTTTATCCTCAATCGCGGTGATCAAGAAGAAAAAGGCAGGAAAACGGCGTTTGGGTTACAAGGTAATATACTAGGAATGTGCACTTGCACATATTTGATGGGCCAATGCAGCACATTGCCTGATGTGATGTGTGTTGCATTGCAGCCAGGGCCAACTGTTTTGCTGGACGGTGCTGTGATTCTTGGTTTTATTTTTAGATTGAAGTATTCACACCGTGTCAAAGCATCAGAGCCAATCTAATGAATGAAGGTGGCTGCATTTTTTTACCCAGTGCCTTAAATAATACACAAATCAACCAAGTTTTAAGAGTCTGCTAGTTGATTTGCATACTACAGCCAATGGAAACAGATGGCTGCCTAGGACAATAGGATAGATTTTTAACAAAATAAACAACTTAGCAAAAAATGTAGAGCTAAAATTTGGTGGCTTCATTAACTCCAGCAACTGTGCTGGTTTATCACAACCGCCAACAAAGGTAGACAAAACGTGGCTGGAAGCTGTGCAATGTCCCCTTAAATAGGTTGAGAGTTTTAACGTCAAATGTGTTAACCGCGCAATCCCGTTGAGTGAGGTCAAATAATGGCCAATTAAAACCCCATTTGTGCCCAACCACTAAGTAGGAAGTAGCAGGTTCCAGCTTTTGAATGGGTTTTAAATCCTGTTGTCCAAGAGAACGTGATAAATGTCCACCGTTCTATCTATTAAATTTATATGGCCCAAAGTCCTCATATGGACATCAAAGCTAGGACACACCGGTACCACTCCCCCTTAGCCTACATGAAACACATTCACAACACACAGGAAACAGGGAATGCTCTCTAATTACTGGGCACATGTTGTGCATTTAAAACCTGGAAGTACAACTTCATATAATCTGCTGGCTGTGTGGAAACACACACACACACACACACACACACAAATCCTCTTCAGAGGATAACTGCCTACAGATGGGAGATGCTCTTAGAAAAGGAAAATACTGCTGCCAAACACACACAGATACTTCCAGGAGGGATGAAATGTAATCACTTGCCTCTCAACAGCAACAGCTGCTAAATCATGTTGAGGAGACTTTCTGCATTCATAATCTCCATTGTCTCTGATATAGAGCAGACAGAGAGCACTGATGAGAAAGGAAGAGGAAATACCGTGTGTGTGTGTGTGCGTGTGAGAGAGAGAGGGGAAAAGAGGGTAAAGAGTACCCAGGAGGTATAAACTCAAGTTACAGGAATTCCTCTGGCCTTGTATCAGCATCGGTGTAGGGTTAGGTTTCCTTACAAAACTGGGGGACTAAAACTGGCGAACACAAAGCCAACCCAGCATATGTTTCAAGTGATTGTCTTCCTCTACAGAACTAGGCAATAGCTCAGTAAAATTTTACAAAGAAAAGTAGGATTGTTGAAATGTGTGACATACTTCAATAAAATTCCAAGACAAAAACCGTCCCTGAGGAGATACAGGAGCATTGGTAGACAGTGGTCATGCCCAACAACCACTTTCTGTATGCTGAGTAGCCACACACGTGCACAGCCAGACGCATAGTCATGGTGCTTAATCTAAAGCACAGAGTAACATTTTATAGGATTATCATATCATTAGCAGTCTCTCAGATAGACCTGCGTATTAATGTGTATGTTGGAGGGCGGACATCACAGCAAGCAAAGGACAACCCTTTGAAGTAATCCAATTTTCCATGTCCACTTCACACACACTCAATGTGGGATCCTCTCTGACTGCCAGTGTTTCAGAACAACTGACATTTATATGGTTTAAGTAGGTAATGGCAGGGCCCTGGAACTGGAACATCCAAGTGTAATGCAAGCATTGTTAATGTTATTAATTACATCTGTGCAAGATTTATTCGTACTGCACCCCTTTTCCCAAATCAGGACCACTGCCTCCTTTATTAATTAAGTGATTAGTCATTTAATCGACCCTTTACTGAATTTGTTTTTATCTAGTACCCCTTTTAGACCCAAGGGACTAAACACTTCCAAAATAACCTAACCAACTACATTTCTGTAAGGAGTTTGTGCACTGAGCGCTAACCATGGCTGTAACAATTCCAAATTTTGCTGTACAATTACTTCTCTCAGAAATAATTGCAATGAACAATATTATCTCCTTCAGTCTTATTTTAAAACAATGTACGTATATACTTTAAAACAAATTCAAGTTTTGAATGAATTAGCCTGTGTCTATGTTAACTCCTGACATATAACTATGCTCTCTGCCTCTGCTGATTGGGAATGATTGAGATTTCACGTCACATCTATGTCATCAAGTTGAGTTGGAGGCTGCGCAGTAACGCTCAGCCATCACCGGAGAAGTGCTTCTAATATTATATATATATATATATATATATATATATATATATATATATATATATATATATATATAATAATTCTTCACTGATCTCCATCCAGAACAACGGGATCTGTTGGTCCTTTTCTTTAAACTGTCTATGCTTACTGCCTGCTGCATGGCGCAAGAGTGAGACAGAGACACTGTGCAGGTGGCAGAAGAGCCATGGGCTGGACAATATATCCTCACATCATCGTAGTCTCAAGTTGCTAAAATTGTCCTTAGTTGCTTTTTAGGAATAAATGCACTAAGGCTGGTTGGAAAGTCGCAGGGTCACATTTGAGCATTTAAAAATGTACTTGAAGGGCACAAAATTGTTACTTTAAGTAACTAGTTATTTATCATTTGTAACTGAGTAACTTAATTGAAATGAGTAATTTAGTTACTTTTTAAAGTAGTTTAACTAGTAACTAATTACTTTTTAAATGTAACTTGCCCAACACTTGATTAAACAGGACAGGATAGCAAAAATGAGGAATACAATTAGAAGGACGATGTTGCACACCAAAACAGTCAAATACAACCATTTTGATGAGATCCCTTGCTGCAGGCAACAAACCTCTTGCACAAAATGTCTCCGCTGTCCTCTCCAGTAACCAAGCCATAAAACTAGATGACAGAAATATTGGGTTGGAGCTTTGCCTAGACAATAGCGTTCCAAATAGTAACAAGGTCTTTTCTTATTACTCACACAAAGGTTTGAGACAACATGAACATTCAGGCCAAATCAACCCCTTTTAGCACTGAAACTATAGGAAATGATAAGTTTGTGAATGAACAAGCAGGCTGTCAGGGCTGGGGTATGCTCAGTCAGAACTAAGTCATAGGGCGCGTTGCCCGACCATCTCAGTATACATATAGTGTATATATTTAGTCTGAACAGCGACACTCCAAAGGTAGAGTGAAAAGCCAATAGTGCTGGAAGCCTGCTCTTCAAGACAAATGTAAGTTTGAAACTTTTAAAGCATCTTTTGACTCTGACTAAGCTGAAATATGACCATACACGTGGAAAGCAGAAACACGTTGCTCAATATGTGCTTGCAACTATAGCTAAGGAAGTCTGTGGGTCCAAATGAAAAATGCCTCCTCTATAAAACTGCTTGCCATTGTATTTAGGGAGCTGCAAATAGCTAAGTTGTAGGCATCTGTATGCATACGGTAGCTGTTAGGAACACTGGTCATAGGATTAAGTAATGCCGACGTTGTTCCGTGGGAGCGACCACCTCGGAAAGACACCCACACCGGACTCTCTCCCTACTTGGGAGCTGGGCGGAGTTGCCATCGCATTGATATCCGAGCGCAGCCGCCCGTATTTAACTATTTGTTAAATACGGGTTTTTTTTACATTGAGACTTGTAACATTTGTTATTGTGTCATTTTTATGATGTAAATTGAGGAAGCAAAAGCAGTATCGGCTCAAGAAAATCAACAGCATGTATTGGTCATCGGCTAAGGCTGATGGAAAAAAAAAAAAAAGAAATAACTGTATCAGCACTAAAACTAATCCGTACCCATATCGGTCGATATTTAACAGAACAAAAATATAAAGTGAGATTAAGACAAATGGTCTTCACCAAATATGAAAATCTTAAAAGTGCAAAGAGGCCAAAATTGGTCTTTTCAACCGAATGTCTGGATATACGAGGAACCACTTTATCATACAATGGGTGTGGAACTGAGGGATGGACAATGACCCGGCCTGCTCAGTGCTCATAGGTAAAGAAAGACGAGCCTTCTCCTGTGTCGTTCCCTCCCTCAGGGCTGAAGCACAGTGAGTGAGTGAGTCAGCCCTTACTGGAAAACTGGGCTCACCTATTTACTGGCAATGGTTTGGGGGAGGGGCGGCAAAGAGTTAATTGGAAATGTGATCCGGGCTTTTGTGAGTGGGTGCTAAAACTTTTGAGAACCGCGGATGGGATTACTTGACATTAATTAACATTGCTGCCTTTTTGTTTACATTCAGCACATTGTAACAAGCATTAAATTAGTTAAGCAGAGTAGAGAACCATTGCTTCGGTTTCGTGTGCAACAGGTTGTCAAAAAGCTGTGCAACAGAATATTTTCATCAAGTCTAACCTCTCTCAACTCCCATACTGTATCCACTGGACATTTTGAGTCTTTGAGTGGGCGGTGCCAGCATGTTATCCAAGGTTCAGTTGAACAACAGATGGCATCCAGTCGTGTCTCAAGTGTTTTGCTGTTTGATAGGCAGCGAGGCGTACACATGCTACTGTAAATTTAAAGATGAATGTGTACCCAAAGTCTGCCAAGTTGTTCATGTGAGAAAGTTAACATGGTTTTAACTCTTGCAATAGCACAATAAAATCTGATTAAGTGGATGATTACAGCACACGTAAATATATTTTGATCTTGGCATTCATAATTTGCTGACTTACCTGACCATACCATACAAAATGTATACTTAGACAAAATAATTTCTTATTGATGCTTGTTTGGGGCAAAAAGTGTATTATCCAGAAGCAGGGAGAACTTCTTTGAGCTTCTCAACAGAAACCAGAAGTGGTACAAAAATGACATTCCAAGACCCCCTACCAATGCTATTTGTTATTCTTCCTGACCATATGACTAAACCAAGAAAAAGCTGCTTTCCTGTTTTACAGGCCTTTGAAGTTTACTTTGCCTAGATCACATGGTCTGAAAAAAAAAGCCCTTTGGGCCCTGAGTTCCAACTTGTCTTTCCCATTATCAGGGAAAACCTAGATATCCATAATATGTCCATGGACAGAACTTCTAACAGTCATAGAAACATGTGTGCAGTTACTAAAGGGGCCTCTCTCTGCAATGAATGGATGGTGTGGTACAGATTAACCAGACTCTGCATGTGTCTATGCTTATAAGTGTGTGCGTGTGTGTGTGTGTGTGTGTAAATCCAGCTCAGTACACGTGTCTGTTCATCTCCAGGGAACTAGGTGAAGAGCCACTCAGCTCCCTTTGAACCTTAGGCCATATGGCCCTCAGTGTGGTTCTATTCTACACACATAAGTCATTAAACACGGCTGTGGCTCAGTGGTAGAGCTGTCGCCTGCCAATCGAAAGGCGATTGGATGGCACCTTACACCCACAGTGTATGAATGTGTGTGAATGGTTCTGTACTATGTATTACTATTTAAAAGAGCTTCGAGTAGTCGGTAAGACTGGAAAAGCGCTATTTAAGAACAGTCCATTCATATAAGAAGAGTCCATTTACATAACACTCTAGGTGTGTGTGTAATAAATATGTTGTACATTCAACCCCACAGAGCCAAAAGACACCTAAATGTGTGTTGAATGTGTCAAGAAAAGATAATTATTTCTGTGAAATGTGCAAATATTTTCCATCCATTTGTAAAATGTTTTTTCTACATATGAATTAACATATACAGCCTGTCTTCCTAGGTGCAGTAGATATACTCTGATGCTCCACTCACCTCATTATCATGGTGTTGGCAGAAGCTCATGTGGTCCTGGAACAGGGACAGCAGGGCAAAGTTGTTCTGCAAGGACTGGGCAAGAGACACCGATACCCCTGGCTGGCCCGGGTTGTTGTTGACATTGATGCGGCCCAGGTGGAGGTTCTCTCCCAGGCGCTCGATGAAGTGGTCCTTGGTCAGCCGCACCCTCTGATGTGCTCGCACACAGTTGTCACACAGATAGTCCTGGCAGTCAAGGCAGTGGGAGGTGGCTGGGTTCTCCTCGTCACAGGAACTGCACTGAGGTTCTCCCAGGTGGTTAGGATGCAGCAGGCCTCCATGATTAGGGTGATGGAAGCCAGAGGAACCTCCACCTAAGCCTCCCCGTTGGTGGTGGTGGTGGCCATTCTTGTTCTGAATGTGCTCCTCAGAGCTCACCACCACGTCCAACAGATTGCTGAAGAGGAAGTTTGAGGAAGGAAGGGAGTCCACTCCGGCCTCAGAGATGCACACCTTCTGGTCACAGGTGGGGCACCGCAGCTTCAGTGGGTCCCCTGGACTGCGCTGGCCCTCTAGACACTGCCTGCAGAAGGCATGGAGGCAGGGCAGGACGTGGAGCCTCCTGTTGGTCTGGCTGGAGGAGGATGAGGTATGTGAGGAAGATGAAGAGGTAGAAGAGCTGGAAGAAATAGGAGCAGAGGAGCCGCACAGCTCCTTGCAGAGCGGGCAGGTCTGCAGGTCTGTGTCTGGGAAGGAAGCCATCTGCAGCATTACCGAAATACAGACTCAGTTTATAACATGCGCTGCGATGAGGTTGAGGTATTTATTTGGGGACACATCGGCCCGTTGTGTTGTGTAGAAAATTAAGTTGTATTTGAGGTAGATTCATGAGGTATTAAAGTAAGTGAACAGTGAAAACGGTGCTCATCGACTTACTGATTCGTCTCTGTATTGTATAACTCTAACCTGATGCAGAACAAGAAACTAGGCAGTTCTTCAAAGATTGTTCTGAGGTAACAAAAAGAAAAACACTAAGGCTGTTAAGACCATATCAATTCAGTTGTGTAAGGCGTGAGTGAAGCATCCGCGTCACACTTTCAAATAACACCAGCAAGATTCCAATGAGCGAGACAAAGTGTCCGATGGTGCTTCGTTAAGGCTCAGAAAAAAAACCCGAAACTGAAGTGACATTGGATTGGCGTGGAAGTACTGGGGGCTCCGTCTCTCCTCCCCCACCGACTCAGCAACATGACTACGGGGCTCTGCGTTACGAAACAGCACCCAGACGAGTATCGAAGTATTTATAATTTAGTTTTATTTTCTGTGCTCCAATTAAGGCCCGTGGTGGCTTTTCTCTCTAGTCCACCATCTGGGCCTATTCAGGCGGCGTCGGGCGCAGCCAACGTCGGGTTGGTAGTCGCAACGCGAGCCTCGGACCAAGGGACCGTAAATTATTCATTAAAGCAACTGTCTCATAGTGTGTCTTTGGTCATCAAAACAAACACGGGGAGACGGCGACACGTCCAAAACAACAGAAAGGACGTCTAGTACAAGCCTTTGCGGGAGAAATCACCGGTCCACCTTGTAAAGAGGCCGCTTCCAGCTCTCGTTGCCCGTTCAGTCTGTCGGTGCTCTCCCTTCCTCTCTGGCTCTCTGCATGGAGGAATGCGCAGCGCGGAAAATGGTACCCTACAACTGGGAAAAACTTGGCCCAACGACCGTATGGACGTGAATTGCGTTCATTGCTTCGTTGTTGTCGGCGTTGTTTACTCTCGGTGAATTAAAATTAACGTTAACATTAGGTGGGCGCTTTAGCTGCACAGAGTTGCTCGTGCTGTAGCACCTCGAGCAGCTCTTATCCGATTGAGGAAAAAATGGACCCACTTCCGCCCTAGGGAGGTGAAAGGGGTGTGCGCCCAACGCTCGTTCACGACAGTGAGGGGAGTGTGGATGTTTGCGCGTGCGTTCAAGCACAGCTCACTGGCGGTTGAGGCGTGGACATAGTACACACTAGGAAAAGTTAAAGGAACAACTTTAGTCACCATAAGGACTCAGGATATGTATTACATTTGGACGTTGTGTTATGAAGGATATAGGCCTAGAATATATTACCACACACATTTTCTTGTAATCGGTTCTCACGTGTATGTAAAGTAAAACCATATGATTTTGGTAAGTAACATCCTATACATCTACAATGTTATACGTTTCAGATAGATATTAAGAAGCATGAAAATAAACCATAAGCGTAATAAATAATAAAGTCAAGTTTAAATGCTGTGGCAAGCAAATATTTGTTGTTAAGATATCCATAATTCCTAAAGAAAAAAACATCACCAAACACGCACAATGCTTTGAATCTGCAGAAGGTTTGGAACAATACAACAAATTATTAAATTAATAATAATATTTGCATGAATGAAGACATTTGCATGCAGAAAAGGAACAAATAGTTGCAGGAAATTTCACCCAGATTTTCCGACTGGGGGCGGCGACGACCCACACACCCTGGTTTTAATGTGTGGCCCCTAATGTTAAAATTAACGTTTTTGTTTTTACATGGGTGGATATCTAACCTCTACGTGTCTTGCTCAGCACTACATGATTCTCTGAGTACCCACTTTCTGCAGCACAATACAATAATACATCAGTGTTGTATTAAAAAGTGCTCTTCTGTGAGATCTTTTATTATTCTCTCGTCATCTTGGACTTGTAATTGTTGCCATAGAATGTTAATTTCAGCATCTGGGCAAAAGTGATTTTTACTATCGGTAAAAAAAAAAAAAAAAGTATTTGAACACCATGCTATTTTGCAAGTTCTCCCACTTAGAAATCATGGAGGGGTCTGAAATTGTCATCGTAGGTGCATGTCCACTGTGAGAGACATAATCTAAAAAAAAATCCAGAAATCACAATGTATGATTTTTTAACTATTTATTTGTCTGATACAGCTGCAAATAAGTATTTGAACACCTGTCTATCAGCTACAATTCTGACCCTCAAAGACCTGTTGGTCTGCCTTCAAAATGTCCACCTCCACTCCATTTATTATCCTAAATTAGATGCACCTGTTTGAGGTCGTTAGCTGCATAAAGACACCTGTCCACCCCATACAATCAGTAAGAATCCAACTACTAACATGGCCAAGACCAAAGAGCTGTCCAAAGACACTAGAGACAAAATTGTACACTTCCACAAGGCTGGAAAGAGCTACTGGGAAATGTCCAAGCAGCTTGGTGAAAAAAAGTCCACTGTTGGAGCAATCATTAGAAAATGGAAGAAGCTAAACATGACTGTCAATCTCCCTCGGACTGGGGCTCCATGCAAGATCTCACCTCGTGGGGTCTCAATGATCCTAAGAAAGATGAGAAATCAGCCTAGAACTACACGGGAGGAGCTGGTCAATGACCTGAAAGAGCTGGGACCACTGTTTCCAAGGTTACTGTTGGTAATACACTAAGACGTCATGGTTTGAAATCATGCATGGCACGGAAGGTTCCCTTGCTTAAACCAGCACATGTCAAGGCCCGTCTTAAGTTTGCCAATGACCATTTGGATGATCCAGAGGAGTCATGGGAGAAAGTCATGTGGTCAGATGAGACCAAAATAGAACTTTTTGGTCATAATTCCACTAACCGTGTTTGGAGGAAGAAGAATGATGAGTACCATCCCAAGAACACCATCCCTACTGTGAAGCATGGGGGTGGTACCATCATGCTTTGGGGGTGTTTTTCTGCACATGGGACAGGGCGACTGCACTGTATTAAGGAGAGGATGACCGGGGCCATGTATTGGGAGATTTTGGGGAACAACCTCCTTCCCTCAGTTAGAGCATTGAAGATGGGTCGAGGCTGGGTCTTCCAACATGACAATGACCCGAAGCACACAGCCAGGAGAACAAAGGAGTGGCTCTGGAAGAAGCAGATCAAGGTTCTGGCGTGGCCTAGCCAGTCTCCAGACCTAAACCCAATAGAGAATCTTTGGAGGGAGCTCAAACTCGTGTTTCTCAGCAACAGCCCAGAAACCTGACTGATCTAGAGAAGATCTGTGTGGAGGAGTGGGCCAAAATCCCTTCTGCAGTGTGTGCAAACCTGGTGAAAAATTACAGGAAACGTTTGACCTCTGGAATTGCAAACAAAGGCTACTGTACCAAATATTAACATTGATTTTCTCAGGTGTTCAAATACTTATTTGCAGCTATATCATACAAATAAACAGTTAAAAAATCATACATTGTGATTTCTGGATTTTTTTTTTTTTAGATTATGTCTCTCACAGTGGACATGCACCTACGATGACAATTTCAGACCCCTCCATGATTTCTAAGTGGGAGAACTGGCAAAATAGCAGGGTGTTCAAATACTTATTTTCCTCCCTGTATATACACACATACATATATATGCACATATATATACTGCGTCTCCTCAGTGATGAGAAGGAGCTGTCCAGGGTAACTTCAATTACCTAGGCAGATGTCTATTTACTTCTAATTTCACCAGCCTTTTATTAGTTAATCCTGTTTTACATCATTATTCGCATCACACCACAGCCCGGTACTTCCCCCTGGTGGTTAGGCTGATCCGTAACAGCTTCACACTAGGCTTCGACGATGTGCAGCCATATGCAGTTCTTTGACTTCAACCTGTGACTATAGGAAATGAGAGACTGCATTTAAGCCAATGAGACATTTTTATTAATTTTTTTATGTGAAAATGTGTTGTGTTGGCTTAGAAAGTAGCTACTACAAACAAATGTTCTCACTAAAAAGGCACTGAAGAACATGTAGGTCTGAATAATATAGACAATAAAACTGATTAAACAGGGCTGGTGGATCACCAGCAACTCAAACTGACTTCTGCTTGACCAGTCTATCTATTGTTGTTGGCTCTGTCACAGCAGCCATGCGCCCTATGGACTTTATTTAACATCATTTAGGTTCAATAACCATTTGATTCCATGGTGCAGAGAGGCTCCATGTAAATGCAGCTACCATCATATGGGATAAAGGCTCAATAGACTAATCACGTGTCAGCTGGACATCAAAGCAAAAAGATTTTTGTCTTCAATTAGAGCGCAGTAATTAGTCCAACCAACTGTGAATGCAAGAGGGCACTTCTAACCAGCTGGACATTGTGCTGAAGGTTCACCCTTTTCACTTTGATATTCCAGTAGTGGTGTCTTCCCTACCCCTCCCAGTCATTGATAATTGATTCCCTTGTGGACTGTAAACAAACTGGGCTCCACCAGGAAGCTGCTGTGAGCGAAGACAGCCACAATAGTAAAGAGGAAATTGGAATTGACCAACAATGCTGATAATACCTTCCATATAAACAAAAACAATGGCAGTGTAATTCTAACTACCTATCTTCCTGTTAGTTTTTATTTCCAAAAGAATATTTGTTCTAGGATTCTTTTTCATTTTGCAAAAAACTAACTTCAGAACAATGTTTTGTTTTTATATAAAACATCATACAAAGAAAATGTAAATCACAGCTCTTGAACAAGCAACACTAGAGGTTTTGACAATCAATAAGATAATACAGAAACATAATACTGTCAAAGACTAAACATCTTTATAAATATTTATCTATATACACTCAGATGTTATTTACATTGTAAATTAAATCTAATACTTGTAACAACAATAACAATCCTACAAAATTATGCTGGACTCTGTTCCAATAGTAAATCACACAAACACTGAGTGACATAAAGCAAAGACAAACTAGCTTGAAGAACTCTTCAGGAAACAATTCAAAAATAAATTTGTAAACATATTTGAACAAAAATAAGTTATGTTCTGTTCAAAAAAAAAGAAAAGAAAAACATTGTAAAGTTCTGGGGTCTGTGATTTTCTGCTTCTTCGTCAAAGGCTAAATTAAAGTTATGACCATTAGTGTTACAAACGTACAGCCAACGTTCATGCGCTTGTTTTCCTGATTTCATTGGTTGAGTCAACTGATGTCTCTGCGATATATGAGGTTTCCAGGTGAAAAAGTACTTTCAGGTACTGCAGGGGAATAACCATTTGGTTCAGTGCATCCACACCTCATTGGCCCACAAATAATTGTGGCGGAGCCAGCATCGAGCAGAGGAAATGTCAAGGGTGAACACCTGATCCTGTGACGAGTTAACTGCTGTGTAGTGAACAATTAGTTTGGGCTGAGGGATGCAGGCTGCAGAGAGGATGCGGCTGCCAGCGGAGAGGTACTCGCTCTCGCAGCTTTGAGTCCTGGAAGAGGAGGAAGCAGGACCATCATGTACATACAGATCACGCAATGCATCCAGTGTTCCCCCAAATAAACACACACATTACCTTTTGAGAGTAATGCTGAGAGGGGAAGTGGTGGTCTCTGAATAGTGGAAAATGCCTGTTGCATTGACGGTGATGAACATCTCAAAGGCGAGAGCCAGCTCCACCTCGCCTAGTTGACAGGGGACGATCAGGGCCATGGAACCAGGAGGAGCCGACACACCTGGGTAGTACCCCATACTCAGAGAGTCTGATGAATATATACATCAGTGTAACCATTAAATTAAAAGTTTGACAACTGTCAAAGTCATTCAAGTGTCTTACCTTTCTACTTTTCCTAAATTGCGTTGATGATCCGTATTAATATAAGTGGTGAAGCCAACAAACCAGACGGTTATACTTACGTCTGAAGACTTCCCGAGCACGGAGCCAGAGGTTTTGCTTGCCTAGTTTTTGCAAAACCATCTGCAGCAAAGCATGGTCAACTGCCAGGTTTTTCGAGAGCATGAAATCCAGAGTGTCTGAAGCCACAGGAAGTATCTGTCGGTCCACACACACTTGTAGGTGAGAGTTAAACAGAGGACCATACCTGGAGATATCGACCAAGTCTAAAAGGAAAACAAAATATGCAATTACATTCAATTATATTGAGTGCTGTAGCCAGAAACACATTGGGAGTTATTCTTTAGCTTTACACATCTACTAGAGCTGTCAAAATTAGCGCTTTATTGTTGCATTAATGCAAATTTGTTTTAAAGCGCCCATATTCTGCTCATTTTCAGGTTCATAATTGTATATTGAGGTTGTACTAGAATAGGTTTTCAAGGTTTCATTTTCAAAAAACACCGTATTTTTGTGAATGAGCTACACAGCAGACTGAAGGCTCTTAACAGGTCCAAAGGAGGTTCAATGTGCACCTGCAAATCCACATTACAAATGCCAGCAGTATAAATTGTCTGTATTGTAACTGCGCTGCATTTTTTCTATGATAATCTTGTAGCAGGTCACATTGCTTGCCTGCGTACCAGCGCCACCTCATGACCTCTTACTCTCCTTGCAGCTCTCCAACTTCTAGAACTGAACATCCAGTAACTGCTGTTTTCCTTTCATGATTTCCTTTTTCCATACTCAAGAGCATTCTGAAAATTATTGAAACTTTTGTAATATATTTGCCTTTTAGGTTCAACGCATAGCTGTGCTCGCTCACCGGAGCAGCTTTGAGTCTGTAGCACAGCGGCTTTCAGTGGTGTTGATTGGCTATTACTTATGACAGGTAACCAATCAGATGGTGACTAGAGGCCGATGCCGAGAGATTTATAAATGTCAGACTTCAACAGATTTGGTCAGGTAAAGAAATATGTATTGATTTGTGTGTTAAATTTTTAACAAATATACACATTTGCATGAAGCATGCCTTTTTGTCTACTCCCATGTTGACAAGAATTACAAAATACAGTGAGGAAAATAAGTATTTGAACACCCTGCTATTTTGCAAGTTCTCCCACTTAGAAATCATGGAGGGGTCTGAAATTGTCATCGTAGGTGCATGTCCACTGTGAGAGACATAATCTAAAAAAAAAAAATCAGAATGTATGTTTTTTTTTTAGCTATTATTTGTATGGTACAGCTGCAAATAAGTATTTGAACACCTGTCTATCAGCTACAGAGAGACAAAATTGTACACTTCCACAAGGCTGGAAAGGGCTACGGGGAAATTGCCAAGCAGCTTGGTGAAAAAAGGTCCACTGTTGGAGCAATCATTAGAAAATGGAAGAAGCTAAACATGACTGTCAATCCCACTTGGACTGGGGCTCCATGCAAGATCTCACCTCGTGGGGTCTCAATGATCCTAAGAAAGGTGAGAAATCAGCCCAGAACTACACGGGAGGAGCTGGTCAATGACCTGAAAGAGCTGGGACCATCGTTTCCAAGGTTACTGTTGGTAATACACTAAGACGTCATGGTTTGAAATCATGCATGGCACGGAAGGTTCCCCTGCTTAAACCAGCACATATCAAGGCCCGTCTTAAGTTTTCCAATGACCATTTGGATGATCCAGAGGAGTCATGGGAGAAAGTCATGTGGTCAGATGAGACCAAAATAGAACTTTTTGGTCATAATTCCACTAACTGTGTTTGGAGGAAGAAGAATGATGAGTACCATCCCAAGAACACCATCCCTACTGTGAAGCATGGGGGGGGTAGCATCATGCTTTGGGGGTGTTTTTCTGCACATGGGACAGGGCAACTGCACTGTATTAAAACAGAGGAGGACCGGGGCCATGTATTGGGAGATTTTGGGGAACAACCTCCTTCCCTCAGTTAGAGCATTGAAGATGGGTCGAGGCTGGGTCTTCCAACATGACAAGGACCCAAAGCACACAGCCAGGAGAACCAAGGAGTGGCTCTGGAAGAAGCAGATCAAGGTTCTGGCGTGGCCTAGCCAGTCTCCAGACCTAAACCCAATAGAGAATCTTTGGAGGGAGCTCAAACTCCGTGTTTCTCAGCAACAGCCCAGAAACCTGACTGATCTAGAGAAGATCTGTGTGGAGGAGTGGGCCAAAATCCCTTCTGCAGTGTGTGCAAACCTGGTGAAAAACTACAGGAAACGTTTGACCTCTGGAACTGCAAACAAAGGCTACTGTACCAAATATTAACATTGATTTTCTCAGGTCTTCAAATACTTATTTGCAGCTGTATCATACAAATAAATAGTTAAAAAATCATACATTGTGATTTCTGGATTTTTTTTTCAGATTATGTCTCTCACAGTGGACATGCACCTACGATGACAATTTCAGACCCCTCCATGATTTCTAAGTGGGAGAACTTGCAAAATAGCAGGGTGTTCAAATACTTATTTTCCTCACTGTATTTCAATTGCTAACAATGTTCTATACTCCTTACTTTTGCTATTCAAATTTGCAATTTGTGTCAACGAGTATAGTAAAAAAGTTGATTTCCCTTAATGGTGAGCCATTATGAAATGGTTGCAAAGTGTACTGAGCTCATAGGTTTGACTTCTGTCTTTCACAAATGAGTCAAACAAGTGAGTGGTCTGGGTCCCAATCAAATGGTCTTGGTACTGTCTAATACATGGTTTCTTAACCTTAAAGCACAGGTATATTAAGGCATATTTGACTGAAAGTGATGAAACTGAGATTCATTACAGGCAATGAGAATATATTTCCCTCTCACCGTTTGGCTCTTGGAGCCCAGGGAGATTACAGAGGACCTCCAGCGTGTCTCTGTGAGAGGTTTTCTCAGCCAGACGCATCAACACACGACTCCTACTCTCCAGATCAGCAGGCTCACACGGCCACAAGCTCGAACTCAGGAACCATTTGTTTTCTGAATTAAGAGATGTATAAACAAAAAGTAAACAACTTTCAAAAAGCACATTTTAACAGAAGTTTCATCTACCAAACGCTATATCCAAAACAAATCCAACAAAAAACAGTATACAGGTTTTTGTTTCCTGTGCGGTTTTTTAATCGCTCTCTCGAAGACGGTAATGGGACCGAGGGGGGCTGCAGATGCAGCCTTTCATGACCAACCTAGTCTAGACCACACGCTCCCTGTGGCTTCGACTGAGGGCTGACGGTGATGCTGTATGGATATTTCCGTGGCGGGGAGAGGGTATGCACCTCTGATAACCTACCGGGCCTGGCCCAAAAAGATATGGAACCCTGACCCATGTGTGGTGTGGCAGCATTCGCCCTGGCAGACCTCCGTGTGCCTCCGGGTAGCCAACTCGGGGGTAGACTACATATGTCAGTAATTTCAAATAAAACCAGGCCTCCTAATCCTGTGCAAATGAGCCACACAAAATTCAGATTTTGGCGGGGGCACAAGGTCCCCAGATGGTACTTATCCCGTGCAAACAGGGCTTTAGGCATAACTGCAATAAATATCCTGCCTGGCTATTGAATGTTAAAACGGCCAGTTTTCTTTAAGGATTTAGAGCTATCTCGGATTTACTTTTGACAATCATATCAAATCTACTAGTAAGAATGTTATTGTGGATATCTTTAATTACCATTCTTATACAATTCTGACCAGCAGAAATTCTATTATGGATTTTAAAATTGTAAGTAAATAAAATAGGAGTGCGGTTGTATTAATTATGTATGGCTTGCCTATTTTTCACCACCATGGAGTTTTTGACACCCTGGGTGCTTACACCAAGTAGAAACACATATTACATGTTAATGGTCAATATCGCCGGGCCCGTTTTTCGGCAGCGTTTTTGTGTTCACAAGCGATTTTCGCTGACGATGAGCCGAATGAACATGCAAATTCATTATCTGTCACTAGATGGGCTTAATGTAAAACAGAAATACCCCTACATAGGGTGTTTAGAGCAACTTTGCCCTTCTGAAGCTCGCTTGCAACTCAGAAGAAGAGCAGAGAAGAAGAGAGCAAGTATTTAGAACATTTCTTCTAAATCAGATATAGCTCTTTATGGAAACCAACGAGACCAGCAGCTCAACATTTATTTTGGACATCGTGCTTTTGCCTCTTTCCTTATGGCAGTGATGACGGTGGCATATATGTCTTCCGGTAAGACAGTTTTGTGCTTGAGCACCCCCAAGTTGTGTTTTACTGTAACTTTAGAAGCACAAGACACGTGGAGCAAAAGGGCCCATTTCATTGGTCGGATAGTTTTGACGCCAAGCGTCAAACCAAAAAAAAACGAACCCGAGGCGTTTTTTTTTAAAAATGCTTTTACGCGTGGCACAAACACACTCTCATTGACAACATTTTGTTTAGTCACTTAAATGAAACATCTTTTTAAAAATGTGATGTTCGTCCCGGTGTGAACAGGCCTTTATATGGTCAGCCCAGCCAATCGCGGCTACCCATTTACTCCAGGGTCATTACCTCGGAGTGTGTTTAGAGCTCCCTCCAAGCTGCCACTCAGGAGAAAGAGCTCAGTAGCCACAGTGACCAGGTAGCAGCGTGTTGCTCCATCCTCATTCCCAAACAAACCCTTCAGTGTTGAGTAGTTGACTTTGGAAATGGACAGCACCTCCACCACCCTACGACCCTACATGCATGCACACACAAACACACAATAGCAACATTATAGCATCTTAAATGAAACATCTTTTTAAAAATGTGATGTTCGACCAGCCGATACCGATTGTAGCCGATTCCAATTTAATTTCTAACCAATTCACAGAACACACAAATATTTATTTTTGTTTTCTTTAAAAGAAAATTTTATATTTTGCATAGAAAATCTTTTGAATAGATAATCGATCACTATAAAATAGAACTATATAAATTGTGGCAAATTCCCACACATCTAAAGTGCAATGTTATGGAAGAACCATTTTCACATCCAATATCCAAAAAAAAGGCGATATATTTAGCAAACTAAACTTCTGTAGAGTCCATTACGTTTTTTTTTGTTTTTGTTTTTTTTAACTCCTTGGCTACTAGCAACTGTGTGGAGGACAAGGATGGAGGATGTGGCTACAGTTTGGTTGTCATTACTTAGAATTAGGGATGCACCAAATCCAGGATTCGGGTTTGGACGAATACTTTGCTTTTTGACAGGGTTTAGTTTCTGCCGAACCTTGGCATCTTTTTTCCTTCCAAACCCTTCGCACACTACGCTGGCCGACTCAACGACATCGCTGTTGATTACAGGAAGGTGTTTACGTAGGAGGACCGTTCAATGCAGTAGGCTACGAGACAGTGAAAATGGAACTAGTTAGCAGAAAAAGTGTTGTTTGGCAGTACTTTCAGTCAAAAGAAGGTGATTCAAGTTGAGCTAGATGTTCAATTTGTAATGCAGATTTGTGGTGGCTAGGACCCTAAACAATACACAACATTGCTGCTGTTAAAAGATTTGCATATGAAACATACATAAAGGGAAGGACAGTCCCAGCTAAAAACTCCCGGCTATCAGCCGTTCTCTCGGATAAGGAGTCTCCCTACAGTGGGACATTCAACATTAAGTTGTTACATTTAACGATTTTAGAGGCTGTGGATGTTGTGTACATCATTAAATTTGTTTACTGTGTTAATGGACTGAGGATAGGAGTAGGATTCGGTGTACTGCAGAATCTTAATCGGTGGATTTGGTATTCGGCCGAACCCCAAAAATCTGGATTTGGAGCATCCCTACTTAGAATTCCACATGGGAGAGAAACTGCACACTATAGCTTAAACTATAGTAAAAATATGACTAGTCAGTAGCATGCATTACTTTTTGCTTCATGTTAAATCAGTGATGCTAGAAACCTTCAGTGGCATTTTGTGTGCCACACACCAAGACGGTTTATTTACCTTAGCCCATTGATGCGTTTTGTGGTATCTTAACATCAGAGAGACTCCAATTCTGCCTAAAAAGCTCAAGATCAGGCTGTCCTCACCTTCATTCTGACACACTAAAAATCAGAATAATCAAATTATCAGCAATTATTATATAATGTTCTGGGAAAATAGCAATTACACAGAAGCATGTTTTGGAAACAAATGCAATAAAATAAATGTGAATTAAAATAGTATATATATATATATATATATATATATATATATAGTCATTAGTTTAACCTGTCTCAGCGAAGGTAACAAAGGGCAGTGACAACTTGTCTTTGCTCTCAGACAGGAGCGCTATAGCAATGCGACCGCTGATTTTCCCCACTTGGTTGGGATGTTTGCTGGATTGGCAGATGGACCTGAAAACCACCCCCATCCGCCTCCAGTCCTCCTGCTTGGTACAAAGCTGAAACATAAAGGCAGGTCTGACAACAATGACAGATGGAACACAAAACCATTTAATCCTTGATTAAGTTGACAAAAGTAATCTTCTGGAAAGAAGAACAAACCTCTATTTCCACAATGGAATGGGCTAAGTTCAGGTACTCTGGAAAGCGTGCACTGGTAGATAACCTTTTATGATACATACAAAGATAGAGTTATTAAGTTAAGTAAGCCATTTATACAACTTCTTCAAAAAGATAAATAATACAGCAATTTAGAAATGAGAGTTATAAATAAGTATGGATGATAATTAACTACTTTTGTTGTAGAGCGATGAGAGTTGAAGATCCACTTACTTGTTACCAGATGTAAGTGAGTTTGGATTGACTGTCTTCTGGAACTCAGGAGTGTTTTTCACACAGTCAAGACAGTCCAAACTCAGCACTAGGCCAGCACCGGCCATCTGTCAACATACATACATCAATTTTTCCACATCATTTTTAAATAAATTTTTTTTTACTGCCCTACGGTAAGTTACGAGTGTAGGAGTCAAGATACCTTGAATGTGAGTTGCATAAGTTCAGGTACAACACCGATGAGACCCTTTTCTCTCACAATGTTAAAGAGGGCCAACAAGAACTCATGGCCAGGCTAGCAAGAGAGGAAGAGGGGCATATTATTATTTTAATGCCTATAGTGGTAATGGGTAATTTGAATATACATGCAACCATATGTAACCATCGAGTGCTTCTCTGCACATACCAAATAGCCCTCTACTGGACTACACAGTGTACTGCAGCATGGCATTGTTAAAAGATGGATGAAAACCACACTGACCACAATCTTGTGATTCAAGCTGACACTGAGGACTGAGAAGACATCAGCCACCATGCCAGCTTTGAGCAGAGCCCAGAGGAGTGTCAGAAGCACCGGCTTGGAGAAGTACGCTCCGGGTGGGTTGTTCCGGTAGTAGCCTGTAAAAACAGCTCCTGGAGACAAAAGGCGAAGGGTTGACTCATGTAAAAGATACCCATGGAGTCAGACAGGTAGAGCAGATAGACAATGCAGCAAAGTAAAAAAAGGTAAAGTGGGACAGTGAGTTTAGGGAATGAGATGAAACGGACATTCAAACAGAGGCACTTGCTTAGGAGTAACATTCACACTCTATATATACACTCCCCCATAAACACAGTATGAACTGTGCCCATTTAAAGTTAATTTATTGGATGAATTAAAAACTCACCTGCTTTTTGAAGACACGTTGGATTTTTGGCGAACCGTATCACCGTTTCAATGCACAACTAAAAGAGGGAAAAAAGGGAGGTGACTCCACAATTCTGATATTTAGAGTGAAATTACGGCATAGCAGTGATCTGTGATCAACACCCAACTGCAAGCTTTTAGCATTAAGAATGACTCCTCTTTCCAGCCAGTGGCTTTACACAGTTCTACAGTATAACTGACTCATAAATCAAAAGTGGATTGGCCTTTACTCGAAGGAAAATGTAGAGTGAAGATCCTTACAGTGCTCCAATGTGTTTAGTGTTTGGCATGATTCTGGCAAGCTATGAAAATATTATTTGGGCGTACCTTCTCGTCCCCCTCCACAGGCACGTGCTGGAAGCGACACATCTTGAACCCGCAGGACAGCGACTCGCTGAAATACTGCCTGCAGTATTGAGGCTTTAGAGAGGGAGAGAAGTTGTTACATTACTCAAATAAAATTTAAAAACAAAAAGTCTGTGGCAGGAGAATATTTAACAAGTTTTTATTAAAATATAATGTTAACAAGCTGAGCGTCTTTTTAATACATCTCCAGACACTCATTGTCTGCCTTCATCAATGCACAGTGTTTAGATAAAACTACATGACTGTTAAACAAGGTAATACGATAGGAACTATATTCCATCATTCTGCATTCTTTTAGGCACTTAGTAAGATTTTTATGTTAAGTAAGTCAAGCACAGATTCATTTTGGTCCGATTTTTTGGAATAATTTGAAAATACAATCCATGCTAAAGCCAATAAATGTGTTTATAAATCAGGACTTCTTGTGGGAAGTCGGTGACTGTTCTTTATTTGATGAACACTTACATTAGATTTGTGTCTCTTGAATGCTGTCACATTTACTGGGTTTGGGATCCATGGCGCTGTGGAGAGAGCAGTGAAGCAAAAGAACAGTCATACCCAGCAGCTCAAGTTTTAAATAGGGAACTCTGGAGGGAACATTTGCAAATTAATGACATAATCACGAGTTATCCATGCAAACAAGATACAAGGGACACCAGTTTAAACTCCTCACCATCTCTGGCGGTCATAAGAGGAGGGATGTGATTACGGAAGGAGTTTACATTCTGGATGGGCAGGCTCCTATTACAGGACATAAATACAGTGGTTACCAAAACAAAGACAGATCAGGTGGGCCGAACAAATGATTCATTGTGCGACGTGTGCAAACAGCTACCTCTCCAGAACTCCGTTGACATGATTGTTGTTGGCATCAGGCTGACCCTGTTCATAAACACATAGCAGACTTAACATGAAGAAGTTATTGTAGTAACTAATCCTCTTACATGCATTATGTTCATTACTACTTCCAGGACATCTAATCTTAATGCAGTAGTCCCAAAGTTACTGTAGGAGTACAGGATATTATAATCTCCTGTAAAATCCTATGTTGATTAAATGTATAGTGCGTAGTTTCTGCCGTCCCCATGAGGAATTCTAAGTAACGACAATAAAACTGTCGGCGCGTCCACATGATACAGCCTTCCGTGAACGCACCGCCCCTCCCCCCATCCCTCCTCCGTGCAGTTGCTAGTAGCAAAGAAAGACACTGAGGATTAAAAAAACATGAGGTCATTATCTTCACTCGAGTTTCTGCGCACGAAAGTCACCGGACGACAATCTTCTGAACATTGTTACACTGAGAAATACAGAGAGTTGTGTTGAACAGATAACAACTCATTTGGCAACAACTTAAATATAACGGACGTTTATCAAAAGGTTACGCACTAAAGCTTTAAACTACGACTATTGATTTGAAAGGTATCAAACACTCTTGGTTATTTAGTTTTTGTAATGTTAGTGTGGAGAGGCACAGGGAGCATTTCTGCAGAAAATACACTGTTTATGTGTGTTCTGCCTTGCATTAACATGCTGAAATACAGTCCCAGGAAACTTGTCCACTACATGACACAACTTTAAACCCACTATAAGTACTTAACTGCTTTCCGCATAATGTGTATCCAAAGCTATTTTATATATGTATATAGATACTCTCAGGACTGTGCACCAGGTCCCCCCTCTCTTTTTTCTCCACTACCTTTACTTTCTATTTTATATTTTTATATTTTGTGTCGACACTGTAAAATGGGTTGCTTCAATCTCGTTGCACAGGTACTGCACTTGTGTATAATGGCATTAAGTCTTTCTATTCTATCTATACTACATTACTTTGGTTTTCTTGTCTGTTGCAGGCCATGTGTTGCTTTGCGTTTCGGAAGAGGTGCTGCTACACTGAGGTCTCCATGGTCGGCTGTCGCTTTCATCTGTAAAATGCACACCGAAAAAAACAATGTAATCATGAGATGATCTTTGGATAAAATAGATCACACACACACACACACACACACACACACACACACACACACACACACACACACAGAACTTGATGCAGGAACATTAGCTATGCCTGAATTAAGCATCAGAAATGTACACTAAATACATCTTCTGTTGAAGAGATTTATAACTTTTTGCATGTTGTGTTGTCTCTTAAAATGACTCATTGCTCTGTTTTTCCTTACTCGTGCACTGGCCATACCTGTGATATCAGGACTCTCGCAGTAAACTGGGGTCAAGCTGAAGCACAAATAAGATTTCATTTTTACTTCATTTGTAATAATTGTTATTGTTAAATACATAACTAATCTGTGAGTGTAAGGAAATGCTATCAAATATGAGAGCTTACCTTTGTTCCAACTGTAGAAATGCTTCACCTCTCTTGAGTGACAGTGTTTTCACCACTCCAGTAGGTCTGGTTTTAGGGGCCTCAGTAACTCTGATGGGACCTAGTTTCAGCAATCTTTCCTGTGGCACGTTTTCAAACAGCTCTGGGTCGTCCTGGATCACATCAACAAGCAGGATATCCTGTTCGTAAGCTGTGAACTCATCCAAAATGCCGCACTGAGTTCCACCAGCTACCTCTGCGGAGGCTGTTTCATCACTTTCACTACCTTCTTTTTCAGATGGACTAGATCCCTCTTCTCTAGAAGAACAGGCCTGTCCCTCATCACTGAAGGCTCCACCATCATCGTCATCACTGCTGGGAGAAGAGCTGGGTTTTTTCAGAGCACCCGAGGTAAGAGTTTCCTTTATTTTCAGGTCGGATGGAACTTGTTCTGATTTTTTGCTACCCTGTTCCACATCATATTCACTACCAATTCCAGCCTGGCTCTCCTTTTCAATATCACCATTATCCAGATCTTCGACACTGCTTGGAGAAGGATCCCTTAAAATAGTGTGGCAATTTGTTGAGACTCTTTCCATCTCTTCACTACCATGTTTAAGATAATTTGTGTAATACAAGTTTTCATTATTGCTACTCACAATGTGTAGCATGTGACATCTAGGTAATATTTTGTGTTTTCTGGTGTTTTTGATTTCCTTCTCTTCATCTGAACAGTCTGGGCTTTGGGACAGGAAGCTTTTTCTAGGGCGCCCTTGTGGTGAAGTGACAGGAGAGAGCAGTGGTGGAAGCATAAACTCATTTGAGCTCGTTTCTACACCCTTTTCTGTGCGGATGTTATGCAATGATCTCTCCTTTAAAAGAGGATGGCTAAAGGGGCTTGTATTATAATATGGCTCCAGTATTGGTGGACTCCTGTCTGTGAGAATCCCTTTGTCACTTTCTTGCTCATCTTGAGGGAGCACGAGGGAGGAATCACATGATTCAAAGGCATCAGAGGTGCTTGGAGGAGTCCATGAAGTCATTTGGGTTTCTTCACAGTAGAACAATGCTGTTTCTACAGTTTTGACTATACATTTCGGTGACGCGCTTGCAGAATGAGCTTCAGCCAACTCGACACCTTGGTCTTTCTTCAGTAGGAACGATGAAGGTGGGAGAGGGGATGGTGTGGCCGTCAGGCTGCTAAAACCATGTGTAAATGGAGATGAAACGGGAGACAAAGTAGTGGCAGTTTCCCAGTCAACCAGGCCAAGTGCTGAGGGGGAAGGGGTAGACATGGAGCTGTCACTTTCAGGTTCATTAACAGGTGAAGATGAGGCTGAGACTGTGTCTGTGTCAGACTCTCCTCCATGCTGACTTGGGTTGGAAAGAGTAGCAGTATCTGAGGAAAGACCTGCTGATTCTTTTCCCCCCATGACGTGAGGTGCAAACTCCAAAGAGTATGAAGACATATTACCATGGGTTTTTCCATTTCTCCCTGCTAAAATGCTCTCTGCATCCTCTTCTCGCTTCTCTCTATTTTGATGAGAAACCTGGTGGGCTGTGCCTAAAGAGGTGTCTGTAGGTGCATCTGGGAGCAAGTCACTGGTTCGGTTGTTAGATGAACATGGCTGATTTTGATCTAATGAGGAGTTGCTGTTATGTCCAGCTGATGGATCGGCTGGACAGACTGTGGTACCAGTATGCACTGTAAGGGTCTGACCACTGTTAGAGAAGGGCCAAGACATGTATGTGCGTGCACAAGAAAATTTAATTTTTCTGAGATAGGCCCTTACTCTTTGGCAGGTGAATGACTCTAGGTTAACTGTGTCCACCTCGTTACCCTGACAGAACAGTTCTGATGACATTTGCGCTGCATTGTTTTTTGTGGGATTGTCAAGCTCACAACAAGGTTTCTTGTGGACACCGTTTTCTTTCACAGCTGAGCCAAAAGAGCTGCTGCCCCCAACCTCATGCTCTAAACATGACTGACTGTCATCAGACATCCAAGTGCATGTTTTCTCTTTGTGCCTAGGGTCAGTTCTTCCTGGGTCTTTGTGATGGATGCTTTCTAACTTTGGAGTGGATGGTAAAATCCCATCTTTAACACTATCCCCAAGCTTTATTCTTTTGTCACTGTGAATATCAGATCCCATTAGGCAGGATCCTGGCCCAGGATCCTCCTCAACATCTCTGTCCAACATGCCAGTCCTGCACTCCCCCTTTTGTATATGTCCACCTAGTAAAAAAGAACCAGAAAGAGTTGCCGAGCCTTCACTTGTCCAACTGTTGAGGGAATGACAAGTGGTATGACTGGATAACATCTGCACATCTGTGCATTTTTTCAGGTGTCTTTGGTGTTCAGTCAGACTCTGAGACAGACAGACGCGCTTCTGAGACTGAATTCCGGGACAAGCTTTCATGTCCTGTTTAAAGCAACGCACAACCTTGGTTTTGAGAACATCCGGTAACACAAAGCCACAATCATGACTAAAAGCATCACATTTTTGAGCTATGTCGCAGAGCATCACTTTTGGATACTTGTCTATCCATATGATAATCTTCTTAGAGGTCTCAGTGAATGCATTCGTTTTCTTGATCTTAAAATCAACCGTAGACTGCTCTGGCCCTGGGCTACTGCTTTCTTGTCTTTGCTCACCAAATGTCTTCTGCTGAGAGTAAATGTATTTACAGTCACCACAGCTGGAGGCTCTTACAGCTCTTCTCAAAGATCCTTCTGAACCAGGAATTCCCGTGGGGCTTGGGTGCATATTTCTATCAATGTCTGCAAGTGGAAACAAAAAATTGTTAAGTAGAGCATCAGTCCCTATTTGTAATCTATCAGCACAGCAAGGTGTTTTTTGGTGGTTATGGTAGAAAGTAGATGAGACAAAAAGCTTAGAGGAGCAGTTTTTATCAGTTGTTTCTCATATCTTACCAAGACACAGATTTGCCAAATCAACCTATTAATCCGCCTCCGTGAAGACCTTTCCCTCGTAAAACACTTTTGATAAAGCATATATTTCACCTTTGTGTGGCGTTTTTTTCTAGTGCAGTATCTTGTTCACCTCATACTGATCCGCCAAGCTGTAATGGGGTTCCTGACTCTCCACTATTAGGTGTTATAATGTAGGAAACATCCACTGCAGTTGGCGAAAAAGGGCAGCTGTAGTGGTTGTTCTCTCATCATCCCCTCATCAAGGAGCAGCAATGAGCCCTTTCCACAGTCCAAAACAAACTTGGACAAGCCACACAACAGGTGAGGTGTATGCTTTCTTGGAGGCATCATCAAACTGTAGGTTTTAGTTTCTTAACTTGTTGGTTTAGCAAATCAGTTATCTGGGACTGTCTTCTGGACAGTGGCTAAGACAACACCAATAAACCGCAGCTTTAAATCAGCTTTGTCACAATATGGTAAATTGGTGAGTGGAGAAAATGACACCACCCCATTGGAAATATGGAATATTTAGGCTAACTAGCCTTATAATGAAGCAACCAAATAATCAAATTGGTAAATCCAGCTCAGACTGCGACACAACAAACCAACAATGTAGCACAGTGGCTTACCAAAAGTAATCTAAGTAAACACCCCCAAGGGTGTAAGCTAGCAGAGGATCTCAGCAGAACATGGCAGTTAATGTGAGTTAACATGAAGGGGGTTAGCTACCCCACTGCTGTTTGCTGCCAAGTTAGTATCTTATTTAATTCAGTATTTAAAAAATATGGGGTCTGTACCTAGCTGTTTTTGATGTTTTAAGTTACTTATTATAAAGTGTCCCTACGTTATCCTCTGACGTGGAGTAGTTAAGTGAGGATAGGATTTAGCCGCGTCGTTAGCTTAGCTAGCATCTGACACGTTCCAGCACACAATTAGCCAAAAGTTAGCTAAAAGCTTTTAACAACCAAAATATCCTCAATTGAAAACTTAGCTGGACAGTTATTTTACACGCTTATTGATAGTCAACTAACCAAATGTAAGCAAACAACACGGCTAAAGACATTAGCCTAAAGTGCACCTTACTTGACAGTCCAGTGGGTATCGACCGTGCTCCCGTTTGCACTTGTCTTGCATTTGCAACAGCAGGCTGAGGAGGATCACACCCAATGGGCCTGGCCTTCACTTTGCTCCTACCCTTTCTACTTCTGTCCCTGGCACTTTTAGCAACACGGGCGACACGAGTATTGCCTTGTCTGGATGTACAACTACCAGAAGATGTGTCCACATTAGCCTTTAGATCGACTAGAGTCTTGTTCTTTGTAACCTTGCTTGTGGTCAAGGGGGCCCCGCTGCTCAACTTCATTTGACAAGACATTGAGGAGACTGTGCGCCTCGGCTTTACCCGGCGGTGGATCTCTGTCCGTTTAAATAATGCACGGTCTGAAGCAGAGTCAGTGCACAGCCAACAACTAAACCTCTGTCTGAGATTGCAGAACGTTTTGAGGCTGTGCAACCTACACTTGCTCCTGGTGTTTGGTTTGCTCAGTTGATACTTGCCTCTAGTGTACGGCCCCTGTTGTGTATCAACCACCACACTACCATTCCCTTTGCATGGCTGATAATTATTTCTTCTCCTTGCCTTCTGCGTACCTACGCAATTCTCCTCCGACTCTCCGTCAGCGATGTTACCGGTTGTATCGGTTACATTTTCAGGGCCCAATTGTTCTGTTTTAGAGGTTTGGAAAGGTTCATTGCTGCTAGGGACGGAGGTCGTGTCTTTTATCGTGACTGGTTCAGAAACTTGTTGGTTTCCCACTTGTATTTTGGAGTCAGTTGTAACATTATTCAACGACTTTGAGAGTCGTCTCCGTCGCGGCTCTG
The DNA here is from genome assembly GCA_026937815.1 of Etheostoma perlongum. Taxonomy (NCBI): domain Eukaryota; kingdom Metazoa; phylum Chordata; class Actinopteri; order Perciformes; family Percidae; genus Etheostoma; species Etheostoma perlongum. Next base: position 25,645,610 of record CM049384.1, on the reverse strand, counting down.
GCTGACCAACAAGGTTTTTTAACGCCACTCGGTTAAGTTTTATTCTGTTAGAAGTTGGTAACATGCTGTCATTTAAAACAATGACTATCGAAAGCTAAAAAAATAATAATATTCGCTTAATAAAAAGTGCTTTCGAGTAAAAAGCAAACTCGCTGTGATTAAACCTGCGTAACGACGTCAAAACTAGTCTCGAGCGACCCTACCGTTCATCTTTCCCTGCTGCTCTGATTAACTACAAATTGACATGGGAACGAAGGTGTGACGGCCACTGTGCGCATGCGCGAGGTGTCGCGAGGTATTATATATATATATATATATATATATATATATATATATATATATATATATATATATATATAAAAACGCTGTTACATATGAGGATATGTCTTTCTATTTCTATACATATTGCCCATGCACATTAAGGATGTAATGTTGCAATACTTTCACTGTGTGTTTGTAGTGTGTGACTAATAAATACATTAACTACATAAATAAATAAAAATAAATAAACAAGACGTAAAGACAGAATCTAAATAACTCTTTAGAATAAAGCTGTAGAAGTAGAAAATTAAACCATGGAACATAGGAAATTAAAGTGAAAATAAAAATATTTACAGATGCAGGTATAGAAAACAAAACATGCACATAAACTAAATATACATATTTCACAAAAAAAGTATAAATCATGGCATATTTTTCATCAGATCGATGAATCTTTGCGTGTGATTATTTTAATTCCTGTCATTAAATATTTATAGAGAGATTTAATCACAGATCTTAAAGAAATCTGAAACTGTATTGAGATACACAAAATGTAGGACTGTTCTACACTTGAGTTATGAAACCATTGCACATACCGGGAAGGGGCAGCCTATTATACAATATATATCATTGTCAAATGAGTCGGGCTGGGATTCAGTTCTACTGAACAAGGTGAATCAAATATTATTATCCTGAAGTTATTGGAGTCGATTTATCATGGCGACTGTAGCCCCGGAGCATGATTTGACCATACACCATTGCTACACCACGCACATAGGCTGTTTGTACAGCTGTTTATGCAGCAGGGCTAGCAAATGGGGTATATGTGTGTGTGTGTATACTGTATATAGAGTATATATGATGCATTAAGGTATTTCTCTGGTGGAACATTTCCTTTACATAGACATACTCAATTATAATGAAAAATAAGGCAAAACAAGAGAATATTTGACATTATGCATTGTGTTCAAAGTCAAACCTTGAGTATCTGTAGCTGAAGCCTATAATGCCAGAGTCTATAGAGGAAGAACAACTTGCAATATACTTCATGCAAAAGCAATTCAATATGAGGTTCAGTTTTTTGCAGATACTTCATCAGAGTCACAGCATCAGCCTTTAATAGGTACAGTATTTTCTAAGTCATTTAAATAACCACAGACATATTTTTGAAGTATTATATTTATTTATTTGGGGAAAATACTATTCTAATCACAAATGTCAGTATCCTTGTTGTATATTTGTTTCATGGGGTGTGATATAGTTTTGTTTGTGGTACCTTTTGTCTAAATTTAAGAGAATGATGATGCAAATGAAATATATTTCATACAGATTTGGACAAAGTCCTAATATTACAAGTAAATAATCACTGTTACATCAGGCATAAGAAAGTATAAAGCACAGATTTAAAATATATGCTGACTGAGTCCTTCAAACCAGCCGGGAAAGCCTGTGAGGACGTGAGGGGTGAGGGTGAGACCCTGGTGTTGGGAAGTAGCCGGTCCCTGGATTGCAGCGGCCTGATTCACAACACCAGCTGCCCCGCCCCACCGAGCCAGCAGATGTCACCCTGACGGAGGAAGAGGTTTTCCACTGGAAAGCAGAGAAGTGGTTCCATCTCATTGCGTCCTCCTCGGGGTGGTAGAGTCTGCTCTCTCGCTTCCTCTCTCTCCTAATCTTTGCAACATCTGTGACAACTGTGAAAAGAGAACATGCAAATTAGATTACGAGGAAACCATTCGAGGTGAGGAGAGAGACACTGAGGCATGTGGGAACTTTCTCTGGGTTCCTCACATTGAGCACTCATCATACATCCAGACGTGGGGGATTTTGGGAGCCCCACTTCTCCACCTGATAAGACATTAGACCACCCATCACCCACAAGCCCCTGCTTCAGCTCTCCGGTGCTTCTGCACTCCGCAGCTTCAACAACATCCTTTATGCAAATTTTATAATCACACCACAGCAATGAGGGATGTGTGTGTGTGTACGTACAGTGAAGAGGGATATAAGCTTTTACTTAACATATGAAATGAGTTGGGATTAGAATGAGATAAAGAGCCGAGTGAAAAGCAGAGGGAGTGTAACGAGAGAGGTCACTCATAATTTTGCGTCTATGAAGCACTTTAAATCTTCTTGACTGCTCTCACAGGCGTTGCAATAGCACACTGGGCTCAACTGAGTGATAAAAGAACACCGGCAGTTTCCCCAATAAGTGTGTACTTCAAATTAAAATGTTGTAGAATATCAGCATGATGAAAGGAGAGAAAAAAGTCAGGAGCATTGACGTATTAGGAGAGGAAGAATCATCTACCAACCCCGTGAGCCCAGACCAGTGAGGTCAATTCCTACAAATAATTACATCTATTTATTTCAGACACTTAGCTGACGGTCATTTCTTGAACTCGGTAAGGGTTCAGTGTCTTGTCCGGGGACAGAAGAATAGCTAGAAGTCTGTCATTAACTGTTCTTTTGATTATTTTCTCCATTAATCATCTACATATTTAGCCTCTACAGTGTCAGAAAATGGAGAAAACAATGTCACAAAAGACAAAGAGAAGCATAAAATCCTCAAATTTGGAAAGCTAGAACTAAGTTTTGTATTTGTGTTTGAAACATGACTTAAAGGATGAATCAATAAATTAGTGAATAGCCGTGGCCGGGTTGGCTCAGTTGGTAGCGCAGGCGCACATATACATAGAGGTTTATGCCTTGACGCAGTGGTCCAGGGTTTGAGTCTGACCTGGGGACGATTTCCTGCATGTCTTCCCCCTTTCTCATCTAGCCGTCCTGTCTATTAAAGGTGGAAATGCCCATAAACATAATCTTTAAAAAGAAAAAATAGTGAATAGCTGATTCCTTTTCTGTCAATTTATGGACTAATCGTTTCAGCTGTATATTAAAGTGTGCTGTTACGTCATGGGCCACCCTGACCACCTTGGTTTATGGCTAAAGTCTGTCAGTATTACAATATTTTCATTTGTAGACTAGGCTAACTTTTATAATCTGAACACTGTTTTCAAAACTGCTATCTTTTAGTGGTTGGTTAAAAAAAAATAGGAGAAATAAGGAATGCTTATTATTAACAGAGCTAGACAGAGACACATGGGGAGGTAAGTTAAAATCCCACTATGCACTCAGTAGGTGATGGGAAATAAATGTCAATTTCCTCCAGGTGTACATCTGACAGAGAAATATGTTTATAAAAAAGATGTGAATAAGAAATCATGCTTTCCTTTGTGTGTTCTGCCTCTCTCTGTTTGGCATGCAACACATCAGTTGTTCATCCTCGCACACTTGCCTCCTCATGTGTTGCTGTCCACTGAGAAATGCCTCTCTAGAGAAAAAGTTTAATTTTATTACAAATAATATTAGACATTACATTACAGTGGCCCCTTCTGCAGATAATTCAAGCATATGCACATCGCTGCAAGTTTTAGCTACATTGTCCAAGTCACACTTGCATATATTTATATGTATATACAGCATATAATATTGCATTGAAATATTCTATCAATGTGCATCCTTATGAAATTAGGAGTTCAGGCAGTTTAAATAAATATTCAGACTCCTGTCAGAGCATAAAGCAATACGTGTGAAGCATTGTTCATTTGTGTAATATAAGTAACCCTTTATTTAGACTCTTATTGAGGGATTTGTTGCATCCCAGTCTTAATACCAGGCATTAGATTGTGGGGGTGGAACTATAAGGACCTATATTTTCTTGCATTCACGTCTACATCTTTGTCTTTCACTGGACCGGTGTGAAGCTGACAGTAACGCGAGCAACTGAATTCTTTAAATAGCCCTGCCTGCCTCATCATATGGTTGCTATGGCAGCCAGCCCCTCGTTTCAAGATAACGTCCACATGCTTTGAGACACCTCCTCCACCTGAATGCTATAGAGCCACGCTGCTGCTCGGGGGAAAAAAGATTTGCCGAAGCGATGCAGCCACTAAACGGCACATATGAAGAATGTTTTGTGTGTCTACATGTCCACGGGGTGGGAAATAATCAATAATTTGAGCTATGCATTTGTGTGAGATCAATCGGCTGTCGTGTCAGCTTCCCTCCTTGGGTGATTGAAAGAAAGAAAAAATGCACTTATTGAAAAAAAATGTTGTTTGAAGGATATGAGGGAGGAAAGAAGAAAATGTTAAGCAGGTAGAGAAGGAAAATGAGGCAAAAATCTGAAACAAGATCAAAAGGGAAACAGAGAAGTGAACAGCTGGTACGAGAAATGGAGTGATACAGAGAGAAATGAAGGGTGAAAAAGAGGATGAATGATCCGTGACATTTTTGAGGGAATGTGGGAAATTAAAGAAAGGAATTGAAAGAAAGCTGTAGATAGGAGAGCATAAGGCAATCTTGTCAAAAACGTCTTTCTTTTCTTAATAACTCCATCTCCCTGACTTTTTCTACCAGCTCGTTCCCATCTCCTCTTCTCTCCTCTTCTCTTTCCTGCCGTTCCCAGCCCCCCATCCTTTGTCCTGCTGCTTCTCTCTCTTCGGATTTTACCCAAGCATATGTTAAGCTGAGGGTCAAACGGGACTTTAAGAGTGCAGGATTGTAGGCGGCACGTACATGGATGTACCTCACAAGCTGACTTTGTCCTGAATCTCTTCCCTAAGTGCACTTAGGAAACTATTGTTAGGCCTAAAGGTGTGGAATCAATTCGAGGGGGAGAGGCAGAGGCAGACGTTCAGGGTTTCAGCAGGTTTCACGTATTTAAAGAGCTTTTTTAATGCTGCCTGGAACTGAATTGAAGATCAATTTAACAACAAAATATAGAACAAGAACTGTCAAAAGTGGGTTATTTCTGACTGACAAAAATTACAGGAACTACTGCCATCCTATCAATAGCATTAATATTTAAATTTATGTCAAATAATGCCATAAATTCATTAAAAACTACCCGATCAGTAAATATGTTGAAACCCATATAATCTGTAAATATAGGTGCTAATATAGGTGCTAATGAAGAAAACTTCATTACATTTAATTAAAACATAAAGAAATTGCACACACTTGAGAACATACGCATTTTGCAATATAGTAGATAAACAAACCATGCAGTAATAGGTCTAAATACAAAGTCTGTATGTAGCCGGATATATTTTGAATTTACCTCGGGAAATCTGAATCTATCTAAATCTGTATTAGATGAGTTTGCAGTCCTCACAAGTATCCTCTCTCTCTTTTTTTCACACAGCTTAAAAGGGTGGCCAAGAACAAAAATCCCTATGCAGCAGTTTATGTTTTGAATTTATTTTAGTGATAAAGGAGTCTACAAAAGAGGAGAAGTCAAAAAGAGGTTGATAAAGATGGCACCCTCAATTTCCTCTTAAAACACACAGGCAGGCTGATTGCATTTGAGAGAGTTGGGCGCGCCTCAGCATCTCCTAATGCGTCTGTAAATTGAGTTGGAAAACGACGGCTGTTGTCGGCACTCGTGATGGAAGCCAAGGAGGCAAAAAGCTTTTGCTGTGGGGAACATCCTGCCCATCTCTGTGTTTTAGACCCACACCATTAACCAGCAGACCGCCACTTGTGTCAAATCACTATTCTCCTTTATTCAGCATCATGCTGAGAAAGACAGAAGCTTTAATAATGTCTTTCGTTTTCCTTTTCCCCTTTCGATGTGTGCCGCATTGCCTATTTCTCTGGCTTTTAATCAGATGATAAATGACTGTTAATTGAATGAACAGTCTCCTGAATCAGGATGCATTATTTTGTGCATTAGTATTACCTGTAGCAACACACTGGGAGGCTGAGAGTTGTTAGGGAGGGCATGAATAGAAATGACTGTGTGTTGTGTTCGCTATTATTGAGAAGCTGTGGAGGTCAGCTCTGAGAGCAGCAGTGATAAAGAGACTGGCTGAGTGTTTGCCAAGCATCCATTTCCTCTTTACTTAGGTCTACACACACACACACACACACACATACACACACACACACCGCTGTCCTCATTTTCCCTGGACATCAATATGTTTCCAATTAAATAGGTTAACAACAAAAAATTCTTTACCCTGGCATTTCTGACTTTATCTCTTTTATGGTCTTGTTTTGTAATTATGATAAGCATATCGGTCAATACCATCAACTCTTAAATAAGCCACTGGTCGCTCTGCTTACTGTAGCTTTCTAATAGCTCATACAAATATAATACTTCTAAATGTGCTTTGTGATGATCACCCAGAACAATTCAGTCAGAATATAAAATAACACAAAAATCAAGATCATATTCTATACTATCATACATTGTACTTTGGGAACTAGTTCATTTGGGCTTTTTACAGTTGTTAGTTCTTTTTAATTTATTACTGGAAAAAGGCCTGCCTTTAGCTGTGCTTTTACTGGTCTAGTGTATTTATAGACATTGAATAAATGGCTCCATTATATCCATAGAGGAATAGTTGAGAGAGAGTGTGAGAGAAGCCTTATTCACTCCAATCAGTAGTAAATTGCTGAGGTATCTCTCTCACACACACACACACACACACACACACACACACACACACATACACACACACACACACACACACACACACACAATGGTCTGTTGTGAACGTACAGCAGTGTGTTCCCTCATCATTGTTGACTTTCTCTGCTGTAGCGCCGTCGTTTGCTGTAACCACACTACTGCTTGGCAAATGCATTACAACCAGCGGCAGGAGATTTTAATATGTAAGCCCGACCCTCGTCTGTCACATTCAAGCCTCGCATTTACACACACACACACTCTTTTTCTCTCTCTCTTACATGAGCACACCCACATAGCTGAGATAAGGCCTTAGCGTTGGTAGTAATTTAGTTCAGCTTTGTCTTTTTACAGTGTCTCCCTGATGAACTGTAAAAAATGCAAGCACTTGCAGTATCTGAATTATTAGCAAAACCGCACAGCTTTAACTTAATCCAGTAATCTGCGCGTGTATAGTAATATCAATGGGAGAAAAAGTGGGTATGTAAATGGGAGAATGCTGCTTATCGCTGTGTGTGTGTGTGTTTAAAAAGGTACCCACCTCTGAAAGCTGCATAGATATTATATTGGACTAGTGACCTTAAAGAATTCATTGCTCTCTTTGTGTTGAAGCATAAAGAAATACAAGCATAAACAATGAAACATTGTTTGTTGTGCTACAATTAAACATCTGCATGTCTCTTGACTTGTCCTATTGACGGTTATAAATCAGGACCTGTGGCAGTGTTTTATGGATGGCTGGGGATCGCCCCCCTTCTCTCTCTCTCTAATGTAAGTATATTATCTGATTGTCTGGCCTTTGGTTTAAATGCAGTTCCATAAATTTACAAGTTTCTGCCTGATGCTTGGAGATGATTTTGGCACAGAGGTGTGCCAAAGGCACACTAACCCTGATGACTCCTGCGGGTTGCCAGTTCTGGGCAGGGTAGGGCCGGCCTGGCTGGATGGATGGATGGGTAGATAGCTGGCTGGGTGGTCGGCTGGGTGCAGGGCTGGCTAAGGCAGAGAGCTGTAAGGAAACAACAAGGTCAGCTGTTTGGTAAAACACATTCAGCACCTTAATGCTCGTCTGTGAAAATGCCGATGTTCTGAAGATGGTGGACGTGAAGCTGAAAGGGCGACTCCCAGGGCCGTAGAGTCGAGTTTTATTTTCAAAGCTATACGTAGGATTTTTTGTACAGCTTCTAGGAAACAAATCATCAAATTTTACAGTGAGGCAGTTTGATATAATGGCTTCCACAGTTGAGGTATATTGAGGTTAGTAATTATGGATTACCAGAGATCTTCGGTGAGCAGAGACTTCCCCTGACACAAAGCAGTCAGGAAAAAGCAGAAGCAGGATTACTCTCACATAGAGTTAGGACAAAGACACAGGCAGAACACATACACCTAGACAAAGAGGCGAACACACAGACACATAGGCAAGCGCAGCTATACACGCACACACCTGAGACCTACACACTCTTGTCGGCCATCACAGACAGCGTGCCGGCTCGGCAGCCATTTTGCAGGGCTGCTCTGGAATGTTCAATTAGGGTAATTGTTGCTTACGCCACCATTTCTCAACGTTACAGACATCATATACGCAATATAGGAACATTTCAGTCACGGTGCGACTATGCTCACCACATAGTACCAAAATTATAGACAAAAATCCTGATTCTGTGTCTCCCGATGTCTTTTCTCAGTGCAGAGGCCCCATAGTGTAAACCAGGACATATATGACGGCAAGGATGTTGGTTATTGTGCAGCCATGTGTGAACTCCACATGGTCGTTAATGTATGTACATGGCTCGTGGTAAAGTATTTGGTTTGGGGGGGGCACGCCCTACAGCTTGTCAGTGCTCACATATGGAGGAGGGGGATGAGTGTGTCTATGCAAGCACAGAGAAAGAGAGGGAATGGGAAGGGTGAGAAGAGGAATTACATGGAAGAGGAGGGAGACAGAGAGAGGAGAGAATGGGCACTGAAAGAGAAATGTACAGCTTGTTCTTGTTGCCACCATTTTTACACACAGACTGCAGTTTGGTCACTGGTAATTTGGTTTCGGAGATATAGGAGAAGGATATGGATTACTCCGCACTCAGGATTTATTTGATACTCAGGTAACAGAGGATAACAACAGCCCACACCTGTCACGTACCATACTTGTTAATTAATAAAACATTTCTGTTTAATGGGATGCTGTCTTCGTCAAATACAAAAATCAGCTTCTTTTTTATTTATTTTTTTATTTTACTGCACACCGAATGGCCCAGTGTCACTGTAGGTGAATGCGTGACCTGTGCACTTGTGTTAGAGCCCAACTGCCCACGCATGTAGAGGGTCTACATGGGTGGACCAAACCAATGAGTCTTTCTGAATGCAGAATATTGTCTTAGTTGAATTTTTAAAAAAATGTCATTTATCTGATACAGCATTTGTTAAACCAAAAAAACTTTGACTAGTCCTAAAACACTAATCTACATATTACACAAACTACACTAGGCCGCACCCCGCTACAAAGATCTGCAATTACATGGGCAGGATTAAACAAAGGCCACATAAGGATAAGAGCACATCTATTACAGTAGTTGACACAAAGAGGGGATTGATAATTTAGTGTCATATGGACTGGGTTGAACCAGTCTACATCCTTGTAAAAAAGAGGATGAACGAGACTCGGCTGGTGCTGCATGCCGGTGGAGAGTCGGTGTGGGATGACGGCCGGCTGTCAAAGGGGACAGGTTGAATAAGGGCGTCAGGGACTGAGAGGGACAGAAGACCGAGAACACGGCAGCGCAATGCGCACATGTGATCTTCTAGAGACGACTGCCACTTTACAGGACGAGCTCAGACATGATGATCAGACATACTGTACGCACATGCTTACGGAGGTGCCCTGCGTATATGTGACCGTTCGACATACAAACCCTCCCCCTACTTCCCCACCCACCCACCCACATATACACACACGCGGAGTATGACACGAGACTGCACATATGATCCGGCACCCTTTGTCTGCGTTTATCGGGCAGTAATGGCTGACAGTCGGGCAGCTTTAATTCTTTCTTTCTTTCCACACACACACACGCACACACACACACACACACACACACACACAGTCATGTGAATGGCAGATGACACCTCCTCAGACAAGTGTTTTAACTCCATTCTTTATTGTATGTCTATCACACATTACAGTAGCAATGACTGCCAACCATACCCCCCCCCCACCACCACCACCACCACTTTCCCCTTCTTCCCCCCCTCTCAACCTCCATGTCCTCAGAACACACCGCCACCCCCCACCACAACCCCAACCCCCACCAACTGGGTGATCAAATGCTATGACCGTGTCCTCCTATAACTGTGAGTCAGGAGTGTTCGACAGCGATGGGTGGGTGGGAAGGTGGGGGTTGGGGTTGGGGTGTGGGTCAGACATGATTGCTGACAGAGTTAAACTTTCCCACCCATTAGCGGCGGTGTGAGCGGTGCTACAGCGCCAGACAGAGGGGACCCTTTGTCTCCCACCATCACACGGGAAAGGACGACATATGTACACACAAACATATGCTGTACATTATGGCATGGCTACGAAACATACACACACGCACACACTTGCTGACAGCAACTACGCACGCGCTCACACACTACACTGCTACTCAATTAGTAGTGTTGGATTCAGTGACAATACCCACATTCTGGAGCATGTCAGCGGCTGCACACATGTGTATGCAAATCTTTTCAAGTCAACAAATCACTATGTGAAAGCAATGTGGAATCACCTTATTGTACACATGTATAAAAGTCAAAGTGAATGTGTGAGAGCGTGTCCTCAGACTCACCTGGCAGCACCTCTGGAGCTGGTTGTCGTGGTAATGCAGCCTCAACTGGGGTTGCAGAGCAGTGACACCTGATGTCCCTCCTCCCTCTCACTCTCTCTGCTGTAGTATAGGATCAGTAGCTACACCCTAGCACTGACAGAAGAGGGGGAGACAAAGAGGAGGGGTTCTTATCGAGCCTGGCGGATTGTACCACCAGCCGCCCGCAGACGAGGGGACGGCGGGGGGGAGAGCTGGTAGGGACGACCCTGATAACACTCCTGCGAACTGCTGAGCACCACCCTGCTGTCTGCACCAAGATGGTTTCTCCCTGCTCCCACTGCTCTGATTGGACGACATGCTTCCTCCTTCATCAAAATGTAAAATTCCAAGACAGAGAGTAGTGCTGTGTGTGTGTGTGTATGTGTGTGTGCGTGAGTGTGAGAAAAAGAGAGAGTGTGTATGTATGAGACAGACAATGCAAGAGAAAAAATGTTTGTACCTTCTGTGTGTATTTGACAAATATTTGTCATGCAGACTAACATGTGTGTGTGTGTGTGTGTGTGAGAGTGTGTGTGTGTGTGTGTGTGTGTGTGTGTGTGTGTTTGCCTGTGTGTTCATGTAAATGCGTGTTTGTTGTGCCTTTGTGTCAGGGAGACGATATACAGGATGCCATTGTCTGTGTGGGCGTGTGATAGAGGAAGAGGTAGCCGAGGGAAAGACACAAGACAAAGAGAGCGAAAGATAGGAAGACATGGTGTGTGAGTGTGTGTGTGTGTAAGAAAGAGAAAAAGAAAAAGAGAGCAGTGTGTATGGCCTGAGAGCTGTCATCATTAGTCTCTCTGCAGTGACTGGTGTTGGGCTGCGAAGGGGCTTGTCAGTCAGTTTCTGTCACAATATTTCACACACACACACACACACACACACACACACACACTTACTTTCCCAGGGGAGATCATGTCAAAATGGGGGCCGGTTGCTCTGACAAGCAGATCCAACCCCCCCACAACCTTTCACCCCACTGCTCTGCGGGTTGTCACACGCAGTATCAATCCCTGATTCTTCAGTTTCACTATGAACTGGCAACAATCGACAAAAAGATAGGATAAGACGAAGGACAACACGCAGAACGGCAGTAAAGAAGGGCGAGAGAGTGGCGAGAGGCAGATGGCAGCGAGCGCTTACATGCGGCCTAGTCTCCTGAGAACTAGCCAGTGAAATACTGCTGACTCACTGCACTCTGACAGGCCCGAAAACACACACAGACCCAACCTTGACGTCCAGTATATTCACTAAGGATGATTACTAACCAAAAATCGATTACTGATAATACCAACGTAGGGGTGAGAAAAACAAGGAACCACACAACAACCAGCGTCTTGTTAACGTTCAATTGAGCCTCTGTAGTTTGCTGCAGAGGGGAGTTTTATCCTCACACGTACAGCAGACCATCCCTTTTTTCCTCGCTTTTCTCTGTCTCTCTCCTGCTGCCGATTTAATAACCTTCTATATTTATCTGAGCTCAAGATGCTATTTTGGTTTCGAGACTCTTGTCACTGATATCGGGAGGCTACATTATTCAGAGTGAGAGCACTGGGGGCCGACAGACACAGAACAAGAGCGCTGTTGTTAACCCTATGGAAAAGGACGGAGGATATGTCACACTTACAATATGGCTGATCGTGTATCTGTGTATTGTCTAACATCCTCATTTCATACGCTGTGAAGCTATGTAGACAGACTGGTCTAAGGTGTGGTCTGTCTTTCTCAAGTCTCCATTTTTATGACTGCTCCATCTCAAATCTCAGCACATCTGGAGAAAGAAGAATATTTCACACAGATACACACATTTAAAGTAGGTCCGATACTATTTTTTGCTTACCTGATCCAATACCAGTGTAAAATATATTTTATTATATCTTAACAACTGTATACTACTATCCCTTCCTAAACTCTGTGTGAACAAACACAAACAATAAACGCCACAGAACTTTCTTTTATCATCCAGTTTGACAGTCAGTCATAACACAAAGAGAACATAAATAAACTACTTTAACGTAGATTTTCTTTAGGGCTTTATTACGTGGTATCGGATCGGTGTATAAACTCCAGTTTACCAGCGTTTTAGGACGTATCGGAGGCAATACCGATACTGGTTTCGGAACATCTCTAATTTAAAGAGTAAGACACAAATAGGTTACTGCAAACGCACAAAAACGTAGGGTTGTGCACAGCATGCTCACACACACACACACACACACACACACACACACACACACAGTACAGTGAGGGTAAAAAAGTATTTGATCCCCTGCTGATTTTGTACATTTGCCCACTGACAAAGAAATGATCAATCGATAATATTAATGGTAGATTTATTTGAACAGTGAGAGACAGAATAACAACAAAAAAATCCAGAAAAACGCATGTCAAAAATGTTTTTTTCAAAATACTGATTTGCATTTTAATGAGGGAAATATGTATTTGACCCCTCTGCAAAACATGACTTAGTACTTGGTGGCAAAACCCTTGTTGGCAATCCCAGACGTCAGACGTTTCTTGTTGTTGGCCACCAGGTTTGCACACATCTCAGGAGGGATTTTGCCTCTTTTGCAAATCTTCTCCAAGTCATTAAGGTTTCGAGGTTGACGTTTGGCAACTCGAACCTTCAGCTCCCTCCACTGATTTTCTATGGGATAAGATCTGGAGACTGGCTAGGCCACTCTAGGACCTTAACATGCTTCTTCTTGAGCCACTCCTTTGTTGCCTTTTGTTTTGGGTCATTGTCATGCTGGAATACCCATCCACAACCCATTTTCAATGCCCTGGCTGAGGGAAGGAGGTTCTCACCCAAGATTTGACGGTACATGGCCCCGTCCATCGTCCCTTTGATGCGGTGAAGAAACCCCCCCCCAAAGCATACAGTTTCCACCTCCATGTTTGACGGTGGGGATGGTGTTCTTGGGGTCATAGGCAGCATTCCTCCTCCTCCTAACGAGGGTGAGGGCGAGTTGTGTTGATGCCAAAGAGCTCCATTTTGGTCTCATCTGACCACAACACTTTCACCCAGTTGTCCTCTGAATCATTCAGATGTTCATTGGCAAACCTCAGACGGGCATGTATATGTGCTTTCTTGAGCAGGGGGACCTTGCGGGCGTCCTTCACGGCGTAGTGTGTTACCAATTGTTTTCTTGTTGACTTTGGTCCCAGCTGCCTTAAGATCATTGACAAGATCCTCCCGTGTAGTTCTGGGCTGATTCCTCACTGTTCTCATGATCAATGCAACTCCACGAGGTGAGAACTTGCGTGGAGCCCCAGGCCGAGGGAGATTGACAGTTCTTTTGTGTTTCTTCCATTTGCAAATAATCGCACCAGCTGCTTGGCAATGGTCTTGTAGCCCATTCCAGACTTGTGTAGGTCTACAATCTTGTCCCTGACATCCTTGGAGAGCTCTTTGGTCTTGGCCATGGTTTAGAGTTTGGATAATGATTGATTTCTTCTGTGGACAGGTGTCTTTTATACAGGTAACAAGCTGAGGTTAGGAGCACTCCCTTTAAGAGTGTGCTCCTAATCTCAGCTCGTTGCCTGGATAAAAGACACCTGGGAGCCAGAAATCTTTCTGATTAGAGGGGGGCAAATACTTATTTCCCTCATTAAAATCAATTGGATTTTCTTGTTGTTCTGTCTTTCACTGTTCAAATAAATCTACCATTAAAATTATAGACTGATAATTTCTTTGTCAGTGGACAAACATACAAAATCAGCAGGGGATCAAATACTTTTTTCCCCTCACTGTATAGGTTGTGTCCTCCATATTTTGTTGTGATTTATGATTGCTATTCAGTAGAGGCCACAGTCATCTGGGACATGATGGCCATATCGATCTGATAAACAGTTTCATTTACTGCCATTCATACTCACACTTACTCACACATGTGCACATTCGTATGCACATGCGCGCGCGCACAAACACACACACACACACACACACACACACAAACAGCAAAGGCACAGATTCACAGCAGGAATAACCCAGCTTTCTGCTTCATCAATTCCCCACCTCCTCCACGTCTGCTTTTCTGTTTCTCTGCTCTTTCTTTTCTCCTCCCCCCAGGCCACCTCACCATCTCCTCCACTCGACGTTTTAACCCGTTCCTCTTCTGCCCTCGTTCTCGGTCTTTCTACCGTCCTCTGCCAGTCACCTGGTTCTCTACCAATATTCTCCCCCACGCACCGTGGCCTTGTTTTGTGTCTCCACTTAGCTCCACATGGCTTCATGTTAAGGTTATATCTCAGTTGTGTCAATGTTTCACAGCATGCATTTGACAGCAACATGCAGGACTTTGTGACTGGAGTTTAACATGTACAATATGATATCATGTCTTGTTCAAAAGAGATATTAAAGGATATGTTGGAATTTTTCAACTCTATCTTGAAGCAGTACTCCCATGCCATATGTATGTTGAAAGAGTAAGTTAGTGGCTATAATGTACCCTGGAAATCCAGACCCAAATCCAAAATATTAAGGGTCTGGCATCGAAAGTTGCCCATCTCGAGGGGCGACACCAAACATGCATTTGAAAATCTCACTGCACACATTTGGTTAACACTACGACCAATCATAACAACACACGGGATGACGTTTCCAGAGCCCTGCACGCTTAGCTAGCAGCGGAGCTATCTGGTGGATTAAACTGTCGTAACCTGTTTAGCTCGCCTCTGGCCCGCCTATATCAGATACACCGATGTGATTGGTGCAGCTCGGCTACAAGGGCATAGTTAATGAGCAGCATTATTCGATGCTAGAGTAACTCGCTGAGAAAATTCAAATTGTGCTCTCACAAGGAGTCTGGATTTTCAGGGTAGCTTCTTTTAGTTTCAGCTATGCTATAGTGTGGATTCCATCTCCCATTTCTTACAGTAAGATGTCTGTATGCTCCAACCCACGTGTTAGTCAGATGGCTGAACATTTTTCAATACACATGTGGCATCTGAGTATTTTATAAGAAAGACGTGAAAAAATATGTACCAATCCTTTAATGTATATGTAGCAGCAATGTCTGATTTTGGATGTTTTCTATAGGTTGTTCATTTTAAGCTCTACATTTTCACAGATTTGCACATCTGTATTATGTTACTACAATGTAGCAAAATAATGAGGTAGTTGCCAAAGGGCCAGTGTAGCAATAGTCAAGGTCGAGATTGTGTTCCATAATGCCAGCACTCATAGCTTTGCTGCAACATAGTGTTCCACTCATGTAGCCGTAAAGTCAGTGTAGCTAAATGAATGGAAGTTTATAGTCACGGTCAGTAGTAGGCCTGCACTATTCAGGGAAAAATATGAATCACGATTTTTATTGCTTAGAATTAATATCATGATTCTCTGCCATATAATATTTCTCACGCAGTGTAATGTTTATTACACACATGAACTGTGACAAAACACATCGGCAGTACCAAACAGACTTTTTTGGCACCTATAGCACAGTGCGCATCACCACAAGCCTGTAAACATAGAGGCTTCAATGAAGAGAAGGGAGAGCATTAAGACCTATTTCATACCGTCTATGTTTAAAACTCACAGAGGAAAGTAGTAGCGTTTTTGATGCAGTTGGCTCGTAAAATTAAATGAGAATCAAAGTCGTTAATAAAAAACAATAAGTATTAAATAATCAAAGTTATTTAAAAATTTTATCGTGAACAGGGTGAATCAAGATCAGGATTTTATAACGATTACTCAGGCCTGGACTAGTCAGCTAGGCCCTTTCATGTTAAATACTGCACAGTGTCAGTCAGTGTGGTCCACTGCAGCAATGATGGACCACAGTCACATCAAAACATATCATTAGTCTATTATATACTTTAATCTTTTAATACTCATGTCAGGAATTAGAAAGACTAATGTTTTTCAGAGTTTCGCGACTGTTTAATTGGTGTGAAGGGTCAAACTGCCTTAATTAGCCCTGCTGTTAACTCGAAAATTAGTGAGAGACTTTTAGTTTCGGATGTAAATCTTCATTCAAAGACTTTTGCATTCTGAAAAGAATAACATGTTGGGATGAAACTCAGTATACCTGTGCTTTCCTTGGAATAAAACATCCAAATGTAAAGTTATATACTGTATATAGTAAAAAATATATTCAATATATTCATCTTCAAAATCGTTTGAACCTCCATCACGTGTCTTTCACTGTGTGCATCATTTGTGAGTAAACAGATAATGTTAGAGGAGTGGAAAAACACACACCAATGAGTGCATAACATATTCATACACGCACACTAGAAGGCTTTCAGTTTCTAAATCAATCCCACATCCGTAGCTAATGCAGTGCTGGGCCCTCTTCAGGAAGCATTAGGCCTATTAGTCAAAGTGCGTACGCATTCCTGTATGTGTGTGTGTCTGTGCGTGTGTGTTTGAGTGTGTGAGGAAGCCGCACACTCAGCAGCAGCCGATCTCAGTAGATCCTATGGGGTCAGCAGACGCAACAGGGGAATGAGGGACCATCTTATTGTGCGCGTGTGTGTGTGTGTGTGTGTGTGTGTGTGTGTGTGTGTGAGTGTGTGCCCTCCCCTCGATATCCTCTGGGCTCTTTATCGCTCTAAAATTATCCTCCATTTACTGGAAGACACTGAACCGACTTAGAGGGAAGGAGAAATATGGACACTCAAGTTTGAATGCCTTCCTGGATCACTTATGGATGCAAGCTAAGAGACAAGCAATGGACTTCTTGCTTTGTCAAATAATCTAATTTAATAAGTGCGAATAAGTTAAGAAGATTGTAAGACTGAGGGAGCCTCAGCTAACCAGAGGGGACATTTCTGGATTGCTGGTAGTGGAGGTAACAAAGGATAGGTTTACATCTTTTAAAGTCAGTCTTCTTGTTTGTTAGTGCCCCTCCACTGCAACTCAGCAATGAAACCCTGTGTGGCCTGTGGATTCTATCCACCATCGCTTACATGTGAATTGGTTTAGGATAGGGGTGTACAATTCAGAAAATGTCACAATTTCATTCAATATCAATTTTCGAATCAAAAACGATTCTCGATTACTTTTCTCATGTATGTATGTATGTATGTATGTACACTACCGGTCAAAAATAGAAATTCCCATTGCACTCCATTGTAGACAGAATGCCAGCTGAGATCAGTTGCATTGTTTTTTTAACCAGGGCAGTAATCAGATTACATTATGTGCTTACATAATAGTAAAATGGTTCTCCAATGTTTTTCTAGTTTTTTATTTTTAAATGATAGATTAGTAAACAGAATGTGCCTTTGGAACATTGGATGAATGGTTGCTGATAATGGGCAATGTAGATATTGCATTAAAGATCAGCCCCCCCACCCAAATTAGCAGGTATTCTGTCTATAATGGAGTGGTATGGAAATGTAGAAGTGACCCCAAACTTTTGACCGGTAGTGTATGTATGTGTGTGTATATATATATTAATCACACATTTTTATCTATTCTAAATGTCCCTTGATTTATTTTTTTCCCATTATTTTTTTTCTCATTTTCATGCTCTTATCAACATGAAAAAGTGGATTGGCTCGCTTTGTGCAAATGATCTTTTTTTATTGAAAACAACATTGGCATATAGCCTACTGTAGTGTTCAAGACCCCCCCCCAGCATGTAGCCTACTGTAGTGTTCAAGACCCCCCCCAGCATATAGCCTACTGTAGTGTTCAAGACCCCCCCCCAGCATGTAGCCTACTGTAGTGTTCAAGACCCCCCCCCAGCATGTAGCCTACTGTAGTGTTCAAGACCCCCCCCAGCATATAGCCTACTGTAGTGTTCAAGACCCCCCCCAGCATATAGCCTACTGTAGTGTTCAAGACCCCCCCCAGCATATAGCCTACTGTAGTGTTCAAGACCCCCCCAGCATATAGCCTACTGTAGTGTTCAAGACCCCCCCCCAGCATATAGCCTACTGTAGTGTTCAAGACCCCCCCCAGCATATAGCCTACTGTAGTGTTCAAGACCCCCCCCAGCATATAACTGTAGTGTTCAAGACCCCCCCCAGCATATAGCCTACTGTAGTGTTCAAGACCCCCCCCCAGCATATAGCCTACTGTAGTGTTCAAGACCCCCCCAGCATATAACCTACTGTAGTGTTCAAGACCCCCCCCAGCATATAACCTACTGTAGTGTTCAAGACCCCCCCCCCCAGCATATAGCCTACTGTAGTGTTCAAGACCCCCCCCAGCATATAGCCTACTGTAGTGTTCAAGACCCCCCCCCCAGCATATAGCCTACTGTAGTGTTCAAGACCCCCCCCCCCAGCATATAGCCTACTGTAGTGTTCAAGACCCCCCCCCCAGCATATGGCCTACTGTAGTGCTTCATTTCACATGTCACATTCTCACTTGGAACAAATAATCTCTCAAACAATGTAACAATGTCCATCAATAAAAGGGTAAAAAAATACTTTGACGGGGGGGGGCATCCATTTTGTCGTCTCACGCTCGCCATCCACTCAAAACGTAACGTTACTACTCTTTGGCCGACTCGCAAGCCCAAACAAGTGTGTGCAGCGTTGTTGTGTTTCCGGTCTAGCTAGATCCGGTGGGTGTTGTAGTTTTTCTAATGTTGCTAGTTGTTGCAACAGCATGTGAAAAAACTACAAAGTTTGCTAGGTCAAAATTAACGTTAATCTAGCGATAAAAACATCGACGCCGTTAAAATGGGTTTACGTTAACGCCGTTAATAACACGTTTAACTGACAGCACTAATATATATACAGTATATTCATATCCATATTATTCATGTGGATTTTTTGTTATTTTAACATCCTGTTATGATGTATGTGTATGTTGTGTGTATGTCTTTTTTGTTTGTCTAAATTGTTTTTTAAAAATCGAAAAAATTAAAATGAAAAAATATGAATTGATTTTGTTGGAATTCTATGAATCAATTTTGAATCGTCAGAGCTTGAATCACGATTCACATACAAATCCATTTTTTTCCCAACCCCCTAGTTTAGGAGAGAATGTCTTCCCAGCCAGTAAGGACAGGGGAACTGATTCCAGTGTCCTGTTGGCATACATAAGACTTTATAAGGTTTAGGTGCAGCACCCGAGCCGCTTCAGGCAGCACCTAAGCCTGATAAATGAAAGTAAAAGATTTTACTCCTATCTAATGATTGTAGTTGGATTTCTTCAGCAAGTTTTGTCTTTGAGCTTTTTGAGTGTAATTTATTTATTATCTGCTCTAGCTTATCCAACGTTTCAGACACAGATATGGTCATTAATGGTCCAAAAAGAGACGCAAAACTACCACAAAGGGACACAAAGCCACTACAAAGAGATGCAAAATGACCACCAAGATCCAGAACAATCCCAAAGAAAACAAAAATGACCAAAAAGAGACACAACACGACTACAAAGAGACGCAAAAAGCCAGAGACACAAAATGTATGGGGAAATTGGGAAATTTTTTTTTTTAATTGAAAAAAAACAACAAACTAACCTTTTCTTGAGGAAGGACACCCAAAGCCTCCGCCAAGTACATGCACATCTTCCACAAAGCTAGGGAAAACACTGCAATTCTATAAGAAAGTAGAAGACGAAGACTCAGCAGTCTTTTTAGTTTATCTAACAAAGCCATGCCCACTGCAAACATTCTGCTCACTGGTCCCCTCTATCCATCCCAGGGAATGGAATTAAAGAAATACAGCCATTGCACAGTAGTATTTTATATTCAGTAATAAGACTTTTTGAAATGGAAGCTACCAGGATGTAACTTTAGTTATTTAAGTACATGCATATCCCACTGTCACTATATATCACAAAGTAAATGAAAGAATATGAACACAGTTACTGCAGGGGAAATAATTAAAGCACGATACATCACTCTAGAGTTGCTGTGGTGCTATCAGCAAGTTAAATCCATTGTACCATAATGCTTCCTCCTTCATCAAAATGTAAAATTCCAAGACAGAGAGTAGTACAGTGTGTGTGTATGTGTGTGTGTGAGTGTGAGAAAAAGAGTGTGTGTATGAGTGAAAGAGAAAACATGTTTGTACCATCTATGTGTATTTGAGAAATATTTATCATGCAGACTAATATGACTGTGTGTGTGTGTGTGTGTGTGCGCGTGCGTGCATGCGTGTGTAGAATTGGAGAGAATGTACAGTAAGTGTCTACAGTAGGACTCCCATTAACCCCTTTGTGTCAAATATAAATCCAAACATTATAAACCATATTAGCTTGCAAATACAGATGACTCTCACTGGCTTCGTATTAAGGGGTTAGTTAACCTAAATTCACACAGAACATATTTTCTCTTTTTTTTTCCCTCTAGTGGTATCTCTAGCTATGCAAATAATTTTGCCCAGGTTTTTATCTGTGGGCAATCCACAGACCTCACTGTGGCTAGTTTCCTAAGGAGTTTTGAATTGGCTATTTTTAATGTCAGAATCTCAGAGACAGGTATCTCAAAATCTTAGCAGATAAAACTACAACTATCTGCATGGTAATCTGATAGCAGTATGTCAATGTCATCGCATTGTAGAATCTGCAGTGCAACCTGTGTCACTCCGCTTAAAGGAGCCACTAACACAAAGGTAATTTTATTAAGTCCGTCTTGAACATTTCAGGCTTTCATGATCATCTGAATACTGTTCTTAGACAAACACTTCTGGCACAAAAGTATATTCTAAGAGCTGGCATCAGTCTTTAAAACCCAACTTTATCAAAAACCACATTGAAAATCCCTACATCCTTGTATAACATCCTTTGATCGTAAATATGGCCCTCCATCCCTTTTAGCTCCTTGTTTCCTTTGCATGGCCGTGTGCCTCCTCCTCGCACTGTGTTTGTCCCTGAGAATTGTCCACCTCCCGAGGTGGATCAAGTCTCTGCAAATCAATACCATCCGTTCATGTGGGTGCAGCTCATGCATGATCATGTGAACATGAACGCTCATAAATATGTGCACGGAAGTTGCTGCACATATAATTATAGGCTGTATGTACGACCCACAAGACCGTAAAGAGGTGGATTCAAAATGAGTCGTTATTGCCAAATCAACTGAAGTGGCTTGAAATTTGTCTCAGCGTGCTCAAGATAGAGAATAACACCCATATAAATAATAGCCCTGACTAATGCCAGCAGAAAGAACTCAGATCAGATCAGACAGGGACAGTTAATAGACCCGTAGAGATGCTGAGGATAGAAATGAGGGTAGAGGATGGAGAGAGTGGAAAAGTGAGAGGGAGGAGAGGAAGGAGGAAACTAGCAGAGAAAGCGAGACAGTGAGACTGGCCATTATAAATCATATCCGCTGTTGGCGCCGACCACGTATCCTAGCAACCAGACAGACCCTCCTCTCTTCCATCCCCTTTCCATCTTCTGCTAACAGCTTGGTCGCTTGTATTACCCATACTGCATTGGGTCATGCCCCAAAAAACTTGTGACACAGTGAAGTTTGTGCTTACAGCTAACTGACTAATCTACAGTGGGTCTGTATTAACCTTGTACAAATCAGAGCTAATAAGCTGACTCCAGAACAGTTCGCTGTGAGCAGAAAATGGGCATACTGCACATACTGAACACACACACACACACACACACAATGAGAGAAAATATAACAGTGACGCATTCAATCTCGATCCCTCTCTGTCCTTTACGTAGTCTTACTCATTGATCAACTCGTATACTAATACCTACCATCTGTAATAGAGGGCATTTGTTTTTATTCCTCTGGCTAATTAGACCTCATGTTCAGGCAGGTTGAAGTTTGGTGTTGCTATGCTGGGAACTACGTGAGGTCACCAAACAAACGCACAAACAAACACACACACACACACACAGGTCTATTTGGCATAAGTGAAAACACCTGTGTGGGTTTCTTACTACATACTAAATGTTTTCAGTTCATGTTACTAATTCTCATAGTATATTGTATATACATCACAGTAGGAAAAGCCCAGGTGGAAATAATGAAACTAATAGAATAATGATGCTTGATTTCCATTGAGCTGCTTCAGTTTCAGGGCCCTGGTATTGTACATGCTGACTCACTGTCATGGCTTTCTGGGACACTTGAAGAGAATCAAGCGTTTGCTAATGTTACCTGTGGTTTTCCTAATAAGACAAGTCAAAATGTCTGTTGTGAGACATGGGGATTTGTACCAACAGGAATTGATGCAATATGTACACAGACAGATGTCAATCCAACTGCGATGTTTGAGAGAAATCAAAATGATCTATACTTTTTTGTCTTTGTAAGATCTTTTTTGAGCTGTCTAAACACTATGCACAATTTATTTACTTTTTTTGTTTGCAGCCATTAGCAGCTCCTCTATCCCCTTTGTGCATTGCATTGTGGTACAATAAGTGTATGTCAACATCACACACAAGCACAGAACCTGTTTAGTATGCATTCTGGCAGTAGACTTAATTTTGTCACCTTTACACACTCTACTCAAAAGCCTGCTTAAAACTAGTCTGTATGAAATTGGGATGCAGTTTTAATTCATTCCAGTAATCACTTGAAAGCCGAGCAGTTTTCTTCAGGCCACCTATGCTTTGTTCATTTTAATAACGTGGGGAACTGTATTTGGTTATTGTACAAACTTCAGTGGGTGTTTTAAACGTATTTAGGTTGACAAGAAAATTACGTAAACATGACTTTGAGACGCAAGTATTTATATCACTGAATAAAAGTCATATCGGCACTGCATGGCATTGTGATCATTTGTGTCACATCTACAGACGTCTGCATGCTCCTCCACAGGATGCCTGCTCCCGCTACAGTAAAGTGCTTCCTGAGTTAACGCTATACCTCCAAGAACAATCAGTTCGATTACACAATGAGACCATTTAGACCACATTGTAATGACTTTGCCAGTTTGTGAAATTTCCTCCTGATTGTCGCATGAGTGATGAGACTGAACAGACTTTTGTTAAGTCAATTTACTGCCAGACCATGGGTTACTGATTTTATGTCTTTGATAAAACAAGAGGAAGAGGATATGCGGTGTATCCTCTAGCTGGCATGACTAGCATTTAATTGTGAGACTCACGGAGCAGGCCTGCTCCATGCTGCAGCTTTGTGCCGCTGTCTCAGTAAAAAAGCTTCACTTAGTTGCTGATCTTCAGACAGCTACAGCCCTTACACTACTGTACTTCTATGGGCTTGACTACAGCTTCATTGTCTACTGGCTTATGACATTTGGAGTGCTTATCCAAGTGAACGGACAGTAACTCAGACAGAAAGAGTGTGTGCATGTATGAGAGTGAAAGAAATTAACCACTCAGGAACCACTCAGCCAGTCCATAGTCCGAGAGCCACCAGAAGTGGGTGGAAAATTGTGTTGCGGAATAAAGGACAAAGTACCCAGAAAATGCATATGTGTGTGTGTGTGTGTGTGTGTGTACTAATAGAACACAAGTACTCCACCTTGTGGACTGGTTGGGCTCTCCTCAAATAGTCCAAGACCTGTGAGAGAGAAAATCACAAATCATTTTTGAGAAAAGTGGCTGTGATTGAAAAGTGATTACACACACAGTGTCTTGCCACCATGTTTATAATGTATGTTGTTTGTAGACTAATTTAAATCCAGGGTTCGTTAGGGGGCTCGCAGTTCCAGAGGTCTTCCAAAAGACACAAATAACTCTAGTCAGCAAACACTGACTAGAGGATGGCGCTCCTGACATGTTCAAGGGTCATACCTCTGTAAATCTCTATGATTAACGCCTTTTAGGATTTAATGGAATTCACAGTAAGAGTACAAGTTTAAAAAAAGAAAAGCGAGATAGAACAAGCGCTACTGTACCACTCAAGCCCTTGAGGACAATGAAGAAAATTAACTTGCGTTTTAATCTCCTTCCTTATCTTAAATTATAGTAGCCTATGAAATGCATGCAGATAAGCCATGGTTTAATCTATATGCCAGCAATTGGAGTTGTCCTGTCTAATATTAGCCTAGATATTAGTTTAAGAAAAGCCAAAGTCATCTACCTTGGTTTTACATTGCACAAGATGCACACAGATTTATTTTTTTAGCCTTTCCAGGATATATTTGGAACCTTTCTGTTGGTGTATTTAATTCTATTTTCACAGCAGCACAAGCCTTAACCAGTTGCTTAGCAGAAACCTATATTTTTAGCTGAAATGGCATTTTTAATGTTCAAGAAAAAAATAGTATAAATGATATATATATATAAATGATATATATATATATATATATATATATATATATATATATATACACACACACTCACCGGCCATTTTATTAGGTACCCCATGCTAGTAACGGGTTGGACCCCCTTTTGCCTTCAGAACTGCCTCAATTCTTCGTGGCATAGATTCAACAAGGTGCTGGAAGCATTCCTCAGGGAGTTTGGTCCATATTGACATGATGGCATCACACAGTTGCCGCAGACTTGTCGGCTGCACATCCATGATGCGAATCTCCCGTTCCACCACATCCCAAAGATGCTCTATTGGATTGAGATCTGGTGACTGTGGAGGCCATTTCAGTACAGCGAACTCATTGTCATGTTCAAGAAACCAGTCTGAGATGATTCCAGCTTTATGACATGGCGCATTATCCTGCTGAAAGTAGCCATCAGAAGTTGGGTACATTGTGGTCATAAAGGGATGGACATGGTCAGCAACAATACTCAGGTAGGCTGTGGCGTTGCAACAATGGTCAATTGGTACCAAGGGGCCCAAAGAGTGCCAAGAAAATATTCCCCACACCATGACACCACCACCACCAGCCTGAACCGTTGATACAAGGCAGGATGGATCCATGCTTTCATGTTGTAGACGCCAAATTCTGACCCTACCATCCGAACGTCGCAGCAGAAATCGAGACTCATCAGACCAGGCAACGTTTTTCCAATCTTCTATTGTCCAATTTCGATGAGCTTGTGCAAATTGTAGCCTCAGTTTCCTGTTCTTAGCTGAAAGGAGTGGCACCCGGTGTGGTCTTCTGCTGCTGTAGCCCATCTGCCTCAAAGTTCGACGTACTGTGCGTTCAGAGATGCTCTTCTGCCCACCTTGGTTGTAACGGGTGGTAATTTGAGTCACTGTTGCCCTTCTATCAGCTCGAACCAGTCTGGCCATTCTCCACTGACCTCTGGCATCAACAAGGCATTTCCGCCCACAGAACTGCCGCTCACTGGATGTTTTTTCTTTTTCGGACCATTCTCTGTAAACCCTAGAGATGGTTGTGCGTGAAAATCCCAGTAGATTAGCAGTTTCTGAAATACTCAGACCAGCCCTTCTGGCACCAACAATCATGCCACGTTCAAAGTCACTCAAATCACCTTTCTTCCCCATACTGATGCTCGGTTTGAACTGCAGGAGATTGTCTTGACCATGTCTACATGCCTAAATGCACTGAGTTGCCGCCATGTGATTGGCTGCTTAGAAATTAAGTGTTAACGAGCAGTTGGACAGGTGTACCTAATAAAGTGGCAGGTGAGTGTATATATATTTATATATATATGTATATTTTTATTATTAATTTGTTTTAATGTAACCTTAACATCGTAATTACCCTTACCATATTCTGTACCATTTGGGTCAGTAATGCAAATATGCGCTAGCATATTAGGCTACTATAGTCATGCTAATATACGCTAGCATAGTTTACCAATATGCTAATATGCGCTAGCATTTTAGCATGACTGACCAAACATACCCGCCTTTTTCTTGTAATTTAAACGTGTGTTTTCAATGTCGAATTATTTAATTAATCATATTTATTTAGCGGTTTAGGTGGTTAACTGTTTGTATAATTTATATATGCAATATATTAACGTTACCTCTGTTGTAGGAAGCTATTGGAGGGGTCAGCTTCAATACGTTGGCACATTTATTACGGTTTGGCGCAGTGCCTAAATGCCTCTTAACGAATCAAATGTAAAGCACAACTTAGTGAAGTTAGCATAGCGTTACACTGAATGAAGCAATTTGTCATAGCGAACTAAAACAAGACCTGTATTCAGTACCGTTTACTAATATTATTTTTTTTACTTAGGATGGCGGAGTCATGACCTCAAAGAACGATGATCAAAGGTCGGCAGAGAATCAGACCACACTGCTGCCTTCAGGAGCCCTCTGAAACCCATTAGGCGAGTGTTAAACTGTGAGGACAATTTATAACTTTACGTTCATATTTCTGTTTACCATAATGTATTCTAAATTATTCACATACTGCACAGACGCATACTTGGTAAAAGGGTATGTTTTTCTTAGTTGTAATTTTTACATCTACTTGTAGATTTAATTGTTTACTTAATGTCCCTGAACGCATCGCAATACATGCTGACTACTAGGGCTCTGCTAGTGACCATAGACTGTTAACACCGTATTTACAGTCTGGTCTGCTCTAAAACAAACCACCATGCGAAGGATGGCTGAGCAGATACAACCTACCAAAGAACAGGGGTAAGTTGTCCTGCTTATAAAGGCTTTTATTTTAAATTGCCTTCATACCGTGGTTGGTTTTGTGCCTGTTGTTTCTCTCTGTTTTGTGAAGTTAACCAACTAGCCTACATAGTTTTCTCGAACTAGTACCGACACACTCCGTAACGTTAGCTTTCTTTATATCCAAACCTCTGTTAAAAGTGTGTTATATTATGTTTCTGTTAAATATCCTAATAACGTTGAATCAAGTGAAATCTATCGGTATCTTCTCAGGTGTAACGTCTAACATTTCTTTATTTAAACTTGTATTTAATTCGTTGCTGGAATCCCCACCTGCCTCTCTGTTCTCATATTGAATGTGGGGTGGTGTAACTGTCTTTTGATGCATTGAGCAATGGAGCTATTTTGTAAGTTCTTAAGTCTTTCTTTATTGTTTGCATTCCTTCAGATAGCAGAATTGGTAACTGGTCAAAGTTCAAGTTATAGTTAGCCTTTGCCTGTGTTGACATGTACATTACATGTTGTGTTGTGTTGTGCCTGTGCATGTCTGCTGTCTGAATCCCAGCTCCTGGATATCCAGCTGGCTTCCCTCTTGGTGCCCCACTTCTCCCTCTCAGCTGAAAGATGCAGAGGAAAAAATGCTCAAGAGTAAGTGGGCCTTAACCCTTGTGTTGTCTTCCTGTCAAAATTGAAAATCAATCCGTTTGTTGACTCTTTCTATCAACTTTTTGTCCCTTTTTTCTACACTTTTGATGCTTATTTCAATGTTTGTCACTACATAACACTCATTAACTTTAGTTTCACAGTTATTTTGGTAATTTATGGTCAATAAACCTCATTTATGGGAAGTTATACCAAATGTTTGAGTTAGAAAAGCAGAAATTTAGGAAGACTAAAATTAAAGGAATGTATGTTGATGGATAATCACAGAGTGGAATACAGTGGGGCTCGAAAGTTTGGGCACCCCAGGTAAAATATTTATTAATGTGCATAAAGAAGCAAAGACAAGGGGTGATGCATGCTATAAACTCTGCAGGGTGCCCAAACTTTTGCAGACTCCATTTTTGTGTGTCCTGTTATTTTTAAAGTGTAAATGATGGAAATAAAATCTAACTTTTTGTGACATATTATATGAATGTCTAATCTGTCATTTTGGAGATTTTTCCATCTTTTCTTGGCTTCTTTATGCACATTAATAAAAAATTGTACCTGGGGTGCCCAAACTTTCGAGCCCTACTGTATGTCAGCTTTTACTCAATACTATTTTGAATCCACTTCAATCTTTTTTCAAATGCTATAAAATTGAATAAGACACCCCAAAAATGAATGAAAGTAGAGATTTGCCAAAGAGCGTTGTGTGGAATCAGTCATGTTATTTTGGGGAATTAAAAAGAACATTGATATAGGAAAATGGGTCAATTTGACCCAAGGACAACATGAGGGTTAAAGAGCTGTTGAACCACTGATACAAAGTTGAGTGGTTTCCAGTTAAAAGTTTTGAGTTGCATTGTCTAAATGCTGAGAGGATTTGGTGTCTGAAATTTCTTTTGATATTTTTGTCTTATAAAAAAGGGTCAAAAATACCAGAACTGGTTGTTGTATCAGTCTAAGCAGTAAGGACCCCTCTGTCCCAAACTGCAGGTGTGAAGCTGCCTTTCTCCAGGCAGCACGTCCGGATATCCAACAACAACTATCTGTGGACCTTAGCTTTTTTCACTCAGCCACTGCCATGCTCTCCTTCCGGGCCCCTTGCCCAGCCCAGGCCCCCTCTGGTTCTGCTGCATGGCTTTGGAGGTGGGGTTGCTCTTTGGGCCCAAAACCTGGACTCTCTCTCCAGCAGCGGACCGGTCTACACTCTAGACCTGCTGGGCTTCGGCAGGAGCAGCCACCCCCAGTTCAGCACGGACCCCGAGGGGGCTGAGGAGCAGTTTGTGTCGGCCCTGGAGGAGTGGAGGGACAAGGTGGGACTGGAGGACATGGTGCTGCTGGGACACAACCTCGGAGGATACCTGTCTGCTGCCTACACACTCAAATACCCACACAGGTGCTTTGGTGTGTTTATTTTGTGTTTAGTGAAGCCACATAGTATCTTCAGAATACTTTATATTGTTTTTGGAATACATTTGATAAAATTCATGCCAAGTGTGCACTTAGTCCTCAAAGGTCTGTCAAATGATTATGTTCACTGTCTTTTTACATACCTTCCGTGAAATATCAGCTCTTTCAAAAAACCATCCAGTCCTCTGAGTTCAGCAGTCCTTTGAGTTAAAAGTTAAGAAGTTAAGATTTCTGAGAGCCCAAATCCCCAACAGCACTCCAGTCCTCAATGCTGAGTTCTGCCTACTTTGTTTCAAATGTGGAGATTTGTGCTGTAATGTACTGGTTGTATTTTAATTGTATTCTTTTTGTTAAGCACTTTGATTGAAAGCCTCTATAAATAAATGTATTATTATTAATTAAAATCTAACTGTGTGTGTGTGAAGGGTAAAACATCTACTGTTAGTGGAGCCATGGGGGTTCCCAGCACGTCCAGACAACCCCAACCACAGCTCCATCCCAGTGTGGATCAGGGCCATGGGGGCTGTTATGAGCCCCTTCAACCCTCTGGCTGGACTCAGACTGGCTGGGCCTCTAGGTCAACACACACACACACACACACACACACACACACACACATACACACATACACACATGCATCTTTAGTTCCATTTAATATTCAGTATACTAAATTTGAGGCTTGGCTTGCTAAACATGCCAGGAGTATTGTGAGATTGTTTTGAGATGGTTTTCTACATTAAAAAAACATTCTTGGTAACCCTTTTGCTTCCTAACACAAAAATAATGTTACTACTTGTTTGTCTGGCTCTGCGTTGTCATTGATTTGAAAGATTATTGAATCATCATCAGCAGCCATTCTCTATTTCCATCATGGGCTTTTGAAAGAATTTCTGAAAAACTGGCACAAAACATGACATGCATTGCAGAGGTTATTAGAGGCTGCCAGTTTTCTTGTCAATGGTCTGGTTTGTTTGAAGTTATCATACTGATATCTCTCAGGTCCAATGCTGGTCCAGACAGTCAGGTCAGATTTCAAGCAGAAATACTCTTCCGTTTTTGACGACAACACAGTATCTGACTACATCTACCATCTAAATGCCCAGACACCAAGGTGAGAAACCTTTAAAGCCGATACACACTGGTACTTTTTATTTCTCTCCAACATTATTTTGTCTCTGTTTCAGTGGAGAAACGGCCTTTAAGAACATGACCATTCCCTATGGTTGGGCTAAGAGGCCCATGCTGGAGAGGATCGACCAAGTCCAGGCTGACATTCCCATTTCCTTCATCTATGGATCACGCTCCAGCATTGACAGTGACTCTGGATACGCGTTAAAGAAAACCAGACCAGATGTGCAAATCATTGTAGGTTCTTTTAGAATAGTTTTTTTTTGCAACTTCTCTTAAAAATGTGGTTTAAAAAGAACTATTCACGACAGCTTTATCTCTAAACAGCTGACTCTTTCTGTTCAACTGTGTGTTTGTAAAGGTCATCAGAGGAGCAGGCCATTACGTCTTCGCCGACCAGCCCGATGACTTCAACCGGACAGTCCTTCATATCCTCGCTGGGACGGAGAAGAAAAGCCGAGGTGAGGAAACGGAGCCGTGAGAGCTCCCTCATTCAGACGACGCACAGGATGGCCACATGGTTTAACGAAGCCACACTTATTACACAGCCTCAGCTGTGTAACTGCAAGCCTCTTTATCATGCACTTTACTCTTAAGAGAGAACCATAACCGGCTGAGGACGCTTCACTCACTATTCCTAAGACTTGGGGTCAACCTCTTGTAAAGTTTCTTTTTTGTAAATAAATGTGACGTGCAGTGTTTGTTGCTCACTTAGTTTTTTTTGTTTCCTCGAGGGGTTTAGAGCAGTCAGTGCTAAATAATCTGAAAAACTGTTGGGCAACTTTTCTGTGTTTAAAAAAAGATGTAAGGGGAAAAAAGGGAAATCATCCCTCAGGGGAATATCTTGTTTTGGGTTGAGGTCTAAGCAAAGTACACAGGATGTTCTTTTTTTGACCCTTCGCCCCAGTAAGAGATATGAGGTAGACGTGAATAGGGCAAAGGGCTGGTGTGTTTTCCACGGAACTTCTCTGGAGACACGGCGACAGAGAGCGGCCAGCAGGTGGCAGCACAGTGGCAGCATAGGCAGGCACATTGTCTCCCCTCTGGGTTGCAGAAGGGTAACAGTGAATCCCAAACAAAGCACCGGTACATGCATATTGAGTTGAGTGACCTACTCAGGAGACCTGGACAGTGATGCTTTAAGAGCAGCATGACACTCTGCTCTCCTAAGTCACAACTGCAGTGACAGAATAGGGTCAGAGATGTGTGTTGAACTTAAAATAAACCTTCTGTTTCTGGGGTTGAGTTGGTATGACATGAGTTGGGTTATTTACTTGGAAACCTACATTTTGTGAATATGCAAGTCTGAAAAAATACCTGGAGCAAGAAAGCTATATTTTTAAATGGACATTTTTCTGACATTTTGTGGAGTTGTTACACTCCATGCAATCAACTCAAATTTACAGTGAGGAAAATAAGTATTTGAACACCATGCTATTTTGCAAGTTCTCCCACTTAGAAATCATGGAGGGGTCTGAAATTGTCATCGTAGGTGCATGTCCACTGTGAGAGACATAATCTAAAAAAAAAATCCAGAAATCACAATGTATGCTTTTTTTAACTATTTATTTGTATGATACAGCTGCAAATAAGTATTTGAACACCTGTCTATCAGCTACAATTCTGACCCTCAAAGACCTGTTAGTCTGCCTTCAAAATGTCCACCTCCACTCCATTTATTATCCTAAATTAGATGTACCTGTTTGAGGTCGTTAGCTGCACTACTAACATGGCCAAGACCAAAGAGCTGTCCAAAGACACTAGAGACAAAATTGTACACCTACACAAGGCTGGAAAGGGCTACAGGGACATGTCCAAGCAGCTTGGTGAAAAAAGGTCCACTGTTGGAGCAATCATTAGAAAATGGAAGAAGCTAAACATGACTGTCAATCTCCCTCGGACTGGGGCTCCATGCAAGATCTCACCTCGTGGGGTCTCAATGATCCTAAGAAAGGTGAGAAATCAGCCCAGAACTACACAGGAGGAGCTGGTCAATGACCTGAAAAGAGCTGGGACCACCGTTTCCAAGGTTACTGTTGGTAATACACTAAGACGTCAGGGTCTGCAATCATGCATGGCACGGAAGGTTCCCCTGCTTAAACCAGCACATGTCAAGGCCCGTCTTAAGTTTGCCAATGACCATTTGGATGATCCAGAGGAGTCATGGGGGAAAGTCATGTGGTCAGATGAGACCAAAATAGAACGTTTTGGTCATAATTACACTAACCGTGTTTGGAGGAAGAAGAATGATGAGTACCATCCCAAGAACACCATCCCTACTGTGAAGCATGGGGGTGGTAGCATCACGCTTTGGGGGTGTTTTTCTGCACATGGGACAGGGCGACTGCACTGTATTAAGGAGAGGATGACCGGGGCCATGTATTGCGAGATTTTGGGGAACAACCTCCGTCCCTCAGTTAGAGCGTTGAAGATGGGTCGAGGCTGGGTCTTCCAACATGACAATGACCCGAAGCACACAGCCAGGATAACCAAGGAGTGGCTCTGGAAGAAGCAGATCAAGGTTCTGGCATGGCCTAGCCAGTCTCCAGACCTAAACCCAATAGAGAATCTTTGGAGGGAGCTCAAACTCCGTGTTTCTCAGCGACAGCCCAGAAACCTGACTGATCTAGAGAAGATCTGTGTGGAGGAGTGGGCCAAAATCCCTTCTGCAGTGTGTGCAAACCTGGTGAAAAACTACAGGAAACGTTTGACCTCTGGAACTGCAAACAAAGGCTACTGTACCAAATATTAACATTGATTTTCTCAGGTGTTCATATACTTATTTGCAGCTGTATCATACAAATATACATTGTGATTTCTGGATTTTTTCTTTTAGATTATGTCTCTCACAGTGGACATGCACCTATGATGACAATTTCAGACCCCTCCATGATTTCTAAGTGGGAGAATTGGCAAAATAGCAGGGTGTTCAAATACTTATTTTCTTCACTGTACATTTAACCATTTCTATGCTGTAATTCTCTTGGCAGAATATGGTACTACAAGTGAAAACCCAAGTCATAACATTAAAATACACACAAGGTCTGTCAAGTGGCTTTATTGAACTGGACAACATAGTTTCTCCCTTGATTCAGTTTTGCCTACACTTTTTCAAAGAGTACCTATTTAGAATTGCACACCTAATAACGTTCACTTGCACTCAACACATAGACATCAAGAATGCATGCAATGCCTTTTGGTGATAAACACAAAATGCTAACATGACTTGGTTACAACAAGGCGCTTTTAATACAGTGCCTTTATATTCTAATGAATGTCTCCAACCACTTGATGCAGAAGGTGAAATATGGCAGGTAGTAGAGTAATGGAGGGGAGACTTGATAACCTTGAGATATGTTAGTTTATCCACTGTTACCTCTGTCTGTCTCTGTCGTCAACCTGGCCCAACCGAACTGTCTCCTGGCAACAGGGTAGCCACGGAGACAGAGTCTTTTGGATCTCCACCTGCAGGAAGTGATGCTGTGGTTGGACGGGGTAATTATGGGTTGCTTGTTTTCTTGAAGACGCTGGCTGGCTGCTTGTCAAGGCAGGAACGTTCAGTGGGAGCTACATGTGCGCAGCCTCACTGGGATGGAGATGTGCGTGCACACTGTGCCCAGGCCTCTGTCCATATTACTCACTTAATAAGCCTGCTGGCTTATTCTTTCTCGCGCTCTCGCTCTCTGTCTCTGTGTCAGCCACTCCATTTCATTAGGAAAAGTGACAGGAGCTTTCATACTGGGGTTGGATATAATTGAAAGCTTGAAGGCCTGAAATAACTGCACATAAAAGGTGTTCCCACACAGAAACACACACTGTTGCAGGCAGCCTTTCAGCTCTCCGTTTATCTTTAATCAGTACCACCACATGCAGATTTGTGCAGCCAAAGCATCAGGAGCTCAGTTTTAACAGCTAGCAGTGATATCTCACTTTGATCTGCAAGACCAAACTCAAACTCCCTCATTATTCTGACTCTTTTGGGGTCCTAACCCATAGTTTTAGTCATTTACTTGAACACAAATTATGATATAGATGAGCATGGAGTCTTTCTAAAGGCTATACTATCCACCACTCTTTTTTGTGCCTCATATGAAAGGTATCCATCACCTCCGTGCATAAGCCCCATAACAATTCTGATCTTTTTTCATGTGACAATCCACTAGTGTAATGAGATGCATGCATCACGCTCTTGCCTGAACCAAACAATTGTAGTCCGCTTATGAGTGACTGATGATATTTACAGTCCAGAGATTTATTTATACCCCAGAGTTGGCAGCCAGACTGACATTTCACAAAAAGAGGACAATATTGTAATGAAGTCAGCCGCACGACTGTTTTGAAAGGAATATCTATCTACTCAGTTATTTTGCCAGACCTCCCAAAATGCTTAGCCTTTAGAGCACCTCGCAGCTCTCACATTACACCAAAGGTATCAAGAGTCTAATGATCACAGGATGTCAATTCTGACTCAGTGCATCAGAAAAAAGAAAAGTAACAGAACCAGAGCTGGAGTTTGCCAGCTGGTTGGCTATTCTCTACAGAAACGGCACTGGAATAAGCACGTCGATGTGATGACTTCTCTCCTCGCGAAATGAGTGAAATGCATCCAACGAGGCATTGAGACTTTTACATTGAGACTCATTAGTGACAACACTGGGACTGATGCTGAAGTGTTCTGATTCATACAATCCTGTAAAACGGGTAATTTCTTTCCCTTCTTTCTAACTATTGATTGTGCAGATCTAAATCTGTCACCAAGCACATTCCCATGCTTCTTCCAACTGATTACATTGATTTAAAAATACAGCTGGGCCTTCTTCATTCCCTTGTTTATACACATTATTCCATTATCATTAGTATTCCGTATTGAGATGACCAATTTATATATATATATATATATATATATATATATAGATTGAGGCTGTAAACACGGTAAACAGAACTTTAAAAAAAGAGTACTCTCCAGTGGCACCATGGAAGTTGGAGGACTTATAAGAATCATAATCAACAGTATATACAGTGCCTTGCGAAAGTATTCGGCCCCCTTGAACTTTTCAACCTTTTGACACATTTCAGGCTTCAAACATAAAGATATAAACATTTTATTTTTTGTGAAGAATCACCAATAAGTGGGACACAATTGTGAAGTGGAACGAAATCTATTGGATATTTTAAACATTTTTAGCAAATAAAAAACTGAAAAGTGGGGCGTGCAAAATTATTGGGCCCCCTTGCATTAATACTTTGTAGAGCCACCTTTTGCTGCGATTACAGCTGCAAGTCGCTTGGGGTATGTCTCTATCAGTTTTGCACATCGAGAGACTGACATTCTTGCCCATTCTTCCTTGCAAAACAGCTCGAGCTCAGTGAGGTTGGATGGAGAGCGTTTGTGAACAGCAGTTTTCAGCTCTTTCCACAGATTCTCGATTGGATTCAGGTCTGGACTTTGACTTGGCCATTCTAACACCTGGATACGTTTATTTGTGAACCATTCCTTTGTGGATTTTGCTGTATGTTTGGGATCATTGTCTTGTTGGAAGATAAATCTCCGTCCCAGTTTCAGGTCTTTTGCAGACTCCAACAGGTTTTCATCCAGAATGGTCCTGTATTTGGCTGCATCCATCTTCCCCTCAATTTTAACCATCTTCCCTGTCCCTGCTGAAGAAAAGCAGGCCCAAACCATGATGCTGCCACCACCATGTTTGACAGTGGGGATGGTGTGTTGAGGGTGATGAGCTGTGTTTTACGCCAAACATATCGTTTGGCATTGTGGGCAAAAAGTTTGATTTTGGTTTCATCTGACCAGAGCACCTTCTTCCACATGTTTGGTGGTCTCCCAGGTGGCTTGTGGCAAACTTTAGACGAGACTTTTTATGGATATCTTTGAGAAATGGCTTTCTTCTTGCCACTTCCATAAAGGCCAGATTTGTGCAGTGTACGACTGATTGTTGTCCTATGGACAGACTCTCCCACCTCAGCTGTAGTTCTCTGCAGTTCATCCAGAGTGATCATGGGCCTCTTGGCTGCATCTCTGATCAGTCTTCTCCTTGTCTGAGCTGAAAGTTTAGAGGGACGGCCAGGTCTTGGTAGATTTGCAGTGGTCTGATACTCCTTCCATTTCAAAATGATCGCTTGCACAGTGCTCCTTGGGATGTTTAAAGCTTGGGAAATCTTTTTGTATCCAAAATTCGGCTTTAAACTTCTCCACAACAGTATTACGGACCTGCCTGGTGTGTTCCTTGGTCTTCATGATGCTCTCTGCGCTTTCAACAGAACCCTGAGACTATCACAGAGCAGGTGCATTTATACAGAGACTTGATCACACACAGGTGGATTCTATTTATCACCATCAGTCATTTAGGACAACATTGGATCATTCAGAGATCCTCGCTGAACTTCTGGAGTGAGTTTGCTGCACTGAAAGTAAAGGGGCCCAATAATTTTGCACGCACCACTTTTCAGTTTTTTATTTGCTAAAACAGTTTAAAATATCCAATAGATTTCGTTCCACTTCACAATTGTGTCCCACTTGTTGGTGATTCCTCACAAAAAATAAAAATGTTATATCTATATGTTTGAAGCCTGAAATGTGTCAAAAGGTTGAAAAGTTCAAGGGGGCCGAATACTTTCGCAAGGCACTGTACATAGAGTAGAAATATAAGGAGTGTGGATATGTACGGTATTTACATAGTTAAAGGATTTTTTTATGATACAGTATTTACATAATTAAGGCATTGTAATGGTGAACAGTAAAAATGAATAAATAGTAGCAGCAGAGTATTGCACAAATTTTAAGCAGTGTTATTGCACAAAACGGATATTGTCCAGTTTCAAACTCACTAAGGGTGTGTGTCGGACACTTAGAGGGAGGAGTTATAGAGTTTGAAGGACTTCCTGTGGTGCTCTGTGGTGCATTTTGGAGAAAAAAGTTCTCCTTTAAAACCAAACAGTGATTGTTTGTTGTCAACCTCCAGGCTTCTTACCTCCCTTGAAAAAAAGGCTACTGGTTATATTTGTTAATTACCTAAGAAACAAAGAGCTTTCATGCCAGAATTTCTGCCTCCCGGTTTAGGAGTCTCCACGGGCTCTTATAAAAACACGCTTCAGTAACATCCACGAGGCTATTCTCATATCTGAGATCATTAAAAGCAGGTGTCCTTTACAACCCAAAGCACTTGGCTTGTGAGGAAGTCCCCACTGATGTCCTTGAAATAAGTAATACCGCTCTATTGTCAATTTAATTCTCATATTCTTAAAGCTGCGACTTTAAGGCTAACCTGCAGCTCTCTGCCTCCATGCTGTGCTGCTTTATGATTTCCTGTTCAGCCTTTTTACACCCAGTGTTTTCCAGCTGGGTATAAAAAGACAGTCTTTCAGTCTTTTTTTCTTCACATTCTTTCGCTTTCTTGCTCCTTCTATTCCACTTCGTATCATTCTTCGTATCAGCTTCTGTTGTCTTCCATGTAATGTCTGTAATAATTGTTTCTTTTTATACCTTGCCTCTCCTGTTTGCCTTTTCCCAGGCTGTCGCGGCTAATGAAAATTTCCCTTTAATGGACTTGCCCCCCCCACCTTGCTCTCTCTCTCGCTCTCTCTGGCAGTTCTTGGTTTCACATTGTGTGGGATGGGCAAACACAGTTTCAGTAACACTCTGAACAAGCTCACAGTAAAATTAAATGTACACACACACACACACACACACACACACTTTTCAATGTCAGGTAAGAAAAAATTCCATCAGAAGGCCAAATAGCGTCTGTGTACTGAGACCAACTGTCCGTGGGTGGGTGCGTGCATGCGTGTGTGTGCGTGCGTGTGTGTGTGTGTGTGTGTGTGTGTGTGTGTGTGTGTGTGTGTGTGTGTGTGTGTGTGTGTGTGTGTTGGCGAGGCTTTGTTCCTTGAACAAGATTTATCAGCGTGGTGGTCGACAGCCTGGTGGTCGACAGGAGTTCAGCCTTAAGATAACATGTTCCGCTGACTGACACACCCTGCCAGATAGAGACCATACAATGTAAAAACAGGGACATACATATTCCACATAATTATCAGGATCCAACTGCAATAAAGGTACAATGATAATAGTGATATTACTGCTGTCAGAAAGCACATGTATTGAATGAAAAGAAACTCTAAGAAAAGAGGGCTTTTCAAATGATTAATGTAGCTTTAGGTGCAATTTGGAGATACTTGTGCTTCCACTACTACATTTCAGAGGATTATATTGTAGTTTTAATACAAATTTAAATAAAATAAAATACTGTTTTGCATCAGTTCAATCATCAGTTAAGGATTAACTGACTGTTAATGCGCGCTGACATGCCAGAAGCAGATAATCTGTCTGCTGCTGTGAGCGTAGTGTCTGTAGATAGTGTTTCCCTGCCTGTCTGCCAGATTAATCCCCTGCATACCACACCGCATCCAATTTAGAAACCACAGAAACTTATCTGGACTCACATATGAAACATGTTTGGTATTTTGTTGTAAAACTAATGAAACTATTAAACTAATATCGATGTACAAAGAGAGGAGGAGAGCGATCAGGTGGCATGATTTTTCTGTGGATATACATTTCCAGCATGTTCACACATGACATCCTCTTTCTGACACACTATCCTCAGTGGTCCATTCATTTTTGAATTGCACATGACAACCTTGTCACCTGCATCGTATGTGTGTGTGTGTCTGTGGGTCACTCACTTAGGTATGGGCTCATCTGGTCTGATCTGATTTCCTCCCAGCTGGCTGATGTGGAACAGTAGCCCAGATGTTGCAGAGATTACAACTCCCTGCTGTGCTTGGAGGGAAGCTTCGAGACCGTTCAGGAAAATAATCACAATGGGAGAATTTGTCTTGCACACAGGCCCATTCGGCTCCTGCATAGCTATAATCCCTCTTTTTTCTTACAAAAACAGTTTTTGGCAGGAGGATGGTATATCACTTTACTGATAACAGAACATAGACACTAAAGTGACCTCTGCCTTCATCTCTGGCTCCTTATGCACTATAGTACGTATGTTATGTTGGTAGATAGCAATTATGTGTCAAACTCAAGGCCCGCGGGCCAAATCCGGCCCCTTGCAGATTATGACCCGGCCCGCCATATCAATTTAGGTTTACAATTTGTCCTACCTAGTTTTTGCCGCTTTTTCTGACATTGTTGTCATATTTGTTGACAATTTGTAACTTATTCTGATGTTTTTTGAGCGTTTTTTTCTATGATGGCTTGACTTCTTTAAGACTTTATTGCAACCAAACTGTAAGTGCGAAGACTATATGACATAGGCAATAAAACAGTCAAAGATATTTGACTTTTTTGATTAAATAAAACATAACAATAAACTAAACATGTCTGGCCCTTG
This sequence comes from Etheostoma perlongum, assembly GCA_026937815.1. Taxonomy (NCBI): domain Eukaryota; kingdom Metazoa; phylum Chordata; class Actinopteri; order Perciformes; family Percidae; genus Etheostoma; species Etheostoma perlongum. Next base: position 25,606,135 of record CM049384.1, on the reverse strand, counting down.
ATGGGATTCTTATTTTCCAGTGTGGCCCTTAGTGAACTTGTGCTTGACACCCCTGTGTTAGACTAAATTAAAGGGTCGACTTATGCTCAATTTAGGTTTGACTGTTTTAGTGGAAAAATTCACAAAAAGTAAGCACAAAAAATCCTTTTAAACTACGAGGCATTACCTTCCCTGTGTGGAGATGAAGTAAAGGTGCTGCACAGCAAATCTAAGATGATAAAAGCATTTCTTTACTGTAAGATTTAATTTTTTTATTTTGAAGGGTTACTGGGGTTAAGAGGTGGGGTTAAAAAAAGAATGGTCGGACTCAGAGCAGCAGAGGAACAGACATCCTGACTTTTAAGCCCTGGTACAGGTCACGTTTGGGAAAAGGATGGATCCTACATTTCCCACAAGTCAGTTGTGCCTCTTCTTATACCCTCGTGAATCTAAAGTCCCAACAGCAGAGCCCCATCCATCGGAGACATGCGCTAGCCACCAAGTAAACAGAGTATTCAAAACAATCAAACTGATCAAATATACTGTATATTTATTTATTTCAATATTAACTCCCAAAATGTGACTGTCACAGTCACATTGTAAGATTCAGGATCAGTCCTACAAAACCTAATGTTATCTTTTCATGTCTTATATAATAAATTCCTATACATATTAACTCAGACGTGACCTCAGTGTCTTCAATAGTCACTATACAGCAATGTAGTAAATGTTTATTTACTCTCCAAAAAGACCGATATTTGTAAAAAATAAATCAAAAAAATAAAACATTTTATTTTAGTTTTCATTAAAAACCTCACCCTACTGTTCCAAAACCTAGGGAAGGTGGATTGGTAAAAGAAAATGAAGGTGCGCTTTCCCAACTTTCACTTAACAAAAGTCAAGAAAAAGACTCCTTTCACGTCATTTCCTTTTAATAGATCTCTATCATATACATACAGTACAATATGCTCAAGACAGATTTATGGCACATCCATTTTTGTTGTACATTTTGCAGTCGCTGGTATTGTTGTGAGGCTACAGTAAAGTGACCATTTGAAGGTTACGTAGATACAGCAGGTGGATTGACCTCAGTGAGTAAGAATAATGTTGCTACAGCAAAACACATGCACTGTTAAGTTATATATTCCACTAGGGGTGGGTCACACATCCAGTTACACAGACCAATACTTGATACTTGATACAATTGAAACCCCTTTGTTGTTTTTGTCTTGGAATACGCTACAACAGTGGCTACCGTGATCCTGGACAGCTGCAGGATGTACATGGTTTCGGTTTGAATTTAAAGAGCTGCCTTTACTCGTACAATAATTTCATTGGACTGTTTTTATCGTGCCATCAAACACATTTCTAGCTCTGGGTTCAACCAAAAACCTTGAATATCCAGTAGGAGTGGCGAATAATGGTGTATCAGGATCTAGTATTCAGGGTTCTACTGCAATACAATGTTACTCTCAATACTACAGGTACAGAGTACTGTTGGGTTATTCACATATGTACAAACTCTGCCATGTAACTGCGCAGAGACTTGACAAGTGAGTGTGCCTTTTCTTTCAGAGTCTGTGGAGACATGTTCGAGATAGAAAAATAAAACAGTGATAGACTACAAAATACTGTGTGCCACCATCATACTTATGTGCTGCTGTCCATTTTCTTTGTTCCTTACTGGAAAGGAAACACAGCCATTAACCCTTTCAGTCAGATTAAAAAAGAAAATACAGTATAAATTTAAATATTTAAAAAATAATGGTATTAAAAAAACAGCATCAAGTACAACAAAAGGGGATATGTAACATGATACTGAAACTCATTCGCTTTCCCTTTTATCGGCTTATCAGAGTGATATAGTGGATGTGCACAAAATGTGTACATATAGTGTATATAAGTGTGTAAGAGCAGCGATGTGAGCACCTCCTGTGACCATTTCCATACTCAATGTCTCTTATTTCAACACACCAGCGGGTTAAAATGTTCCGTCAGTGTCCTGTTTAATCTGCGGAAAGTGCTTCACATACTTATACTTGGCATGGCACCCCGGCTCCTCCATGGAGACTTTTTGCGTCTGTAAATGTGCAAAATAGGCATTTGGACTTTCTCCCAGTTATCCACCGTTGAGTGCTGAATAATAGGAAATGGAATAAATTGCAAAACATAACGTGAGCCAGTGGTGACATGACTTGACATGACTGATGATAAGGGAAATATAGATGAGCACTGAGGTGTGTGGAGGGGCTCTAGATGACCTGGCAGCAGCTGTGTGGGGTGGGAGTACAGAGCAGACCCTCTTTGGGGCTCCGGTGGATGTTGACGGACAGAGTCTTGTCACTCAGAGGCATCTGCAGAACGCGGTTCTTCATGTTCCTGTGGTTCTCCCTGGCCAGGTCCAGCTCTCCCAGCCTCAGCGTGGCCGTGCAGGGGCCCTCCAGCAGCGGGTCTGCCAGCGCGTCTCCCAGCGAGGGGTGGTGGTGGTACAGGTTCCCCTGGGTGAGGGGCCACCCAGTAGCGAGACCTTATCCAGGCTACCGGTGGAGCCGCCCATGCACATCCTCCACATGGGATGGTCCTGGGTCTCCCCCGCAACAACGGCACCGCTGCTGCTGCCACCTCCTCCTCCTCCCCCCCCTCCTCCTCCTCCCCCTCCCCCTCCCCCCGTCAGGGTGTGGAACTGAGAGCTCAGGCACAGGCTCATCAGCTTTAAGCTTTCCACCAGGCCGCTGGCAGCTTTGGCTGTGCCCTTGCCTTGGCACGAACCTGATCCAGGACTGGCACAGCTGGAGGGACTGCCCTGCCCTGACCCCCTTTTCTCTCCATCCTCTTTCCTCCCTTCTCTCTCATCCCCTTGTCCACCTACAGTCGCCGTGTCCGGTTCATGGTGACTTTCTGTCTCATCGTCACTAGTCTCTGAGCTGGGGGTGAAAGCGGCAACCGGTGCTGTTACATCAACAGCGCTAGGAGATGGTACGAAGCGTTAGCGGTGATGGTATTTGAGAGTTCAGATTGAGGCTGAGGCTGGGTTTGGGTGGGCTGAATCCATGCAGCTCCCTCCTCTCTTCCTCTTCCTCATCCTCTTTATCCGCCTCGTGAATCTGATTAAGAACTGGAGCGCTCATACGGGACGTCAGCCGATTACCAGCAGAAGACGTAGACGAAGCGGAAGAGGCTTTGCAACGAAGCACCACTTGAGCAGGTAGTGCAGAAGCGGATAAGCCTGTGTCTTCCTCCCCCTCTTCTTCCTCATCCTCCTCCACGCTAAAAAGACTGGGACTACGAGTTTTGCAAGGGCCCACTGAGGTCAGAGAGCCCAGCCTGAGGGAGTTGGAGTGGGGCTTTACCAGGGGTCTGAGCCCCCTCTCCTGGTTCTGTCGTGCAGACTGCTGCTGCTGCTTGGATGCTGTGGTGTGGTGCTCCTGCCGCTGGCTGAGGTCCAGCAGAGCTGTTTTGGGCCTGGGGCCTTTATGGAGGCTCTCAGCACTGCGGGCAGGTGACTGTGGCCCCCCGGGGTGGGAGATAGTCGGACCCCCCAAGCCATCACTGACATCCTGGTGAACATCCACTCTGGTGGGCCAGGACTGCCTGTAAAGGGTTAAACACACAGAGAAACCAAGGTTTAGTGAGTTGAACAAAATAAGCAATACTGTATGTATGTATTGCAAAAGAAAAAAACAGTTTGGGAAATATGCTTATTTGCTTTTTTCCAAGAGTTAATTGAAACCATTTGAGACTGAGCGTTGGTCTGGGGAGTCTGATCTGTATTTTCTCTGCACAAGAGGCGTGACCAACGGGCGTAGTTCAAATGACTCTGTACCCAATTGGACAGTCCTTCAACCAATCAGACCAACGATCCGGGTGACGTAGACGCGACAGCGGCATCAACGGGTTGCAGCGCTTTGGTCACCGCTATGTTGAATGTAAACAAGAAGCTGCTTGGTCGCTTCTCTATCGTCATCGTGTTAAACCCGCCAATAGCGCGGCAGGTAGATAATCCCAGTTTGTGATTGGTTCCCCCAAAATTTTAAACTGAAGCAGGAGAATTAAACGTGCAGGTTTCCAGACCGAGCTACAGGGCAAAATCAAATTGGCGGCAGAGTGGGCGGGGTTTATGGAACAAATTGTACATTGTACATTTTTAATTTAAATATACAATTTACATAATATTGAGTGTTTCATTTAAGACCCATCCCAGAATCAACTTCAGAATAATGAATGGCCATTGCACTTTTGTATTCCAATGTCCAAACGCCAATGAATTTGCATGATGCAAACACACTTAACCAGATGAGATAGGCAAAATAATAGCAACTGATTGGCTAATTATAGATTACAGGTGGGCAGTCTTTCTTGGTTTACGAACCAAAAGAAAGGTAACATGGTCAGTTTTTCAGACTACAGAGCAGTAAGTTAATATTGTATTATCATATTTTTTAAATATTGCCATTTAGTTTCTATGAATAGGTGTGAAACATTAACCAGATATGTAGCTGCTAATGCTAAAGAGCCAACCCAACTGACCTGTTTTATAAATATTCTTGAATCCCTAACATTTTTTTAAAATTCCAGTTTCTCAATAAGGCAAATATGATGTGTTTGTCCTTTACTTCAAGATATTTTTGGCAGTACATCCCTGATAATGCACCCTCTCTTCTATTATCAGTCTGTCATTCTCTGCTGAAAAAAACAGGCTCCTTCTTCCCATCTGCTGTCAAACTTGTCTTTTAGAAAGTGACAGGACACAGCACTGCAGAGACAGCACTCTGTCCATCATCATCCGTGTGTGTGTGTGTGTGTGTGTGTGTACCTGAACTGGGCCTTGCTGGGGCTGGGTGATCGCGTCTGGTTGTGCTGCTCCTTCTCTTGCCTCTCCCTTAGCATCCTCTCAGCCAGCAGGTAGTATGTAGCTGTGATGTGGTTGTACTGGTTTGACTCCAGAGCCCTGAGAAGATGGAGGGACAAATCAATTTGAATTACAAAACACACACACACACACACACAAGTACACATGCGCACACACACACACACATTTCAACAACATAGATCAGCACCAAACCCAGCTGCGTGTGTGTATATGAGATCGAGGCAAACATACTCAGTAATGGTGTCTCGGTCTGTGATGGCCCCCAGCACCATACGCTGGATGATGGAGCCGTGCTCCTCCTCCGACAGGCTGCGATGGGACACCAGAGGAGTGGACAGCTTGGTGGCTGGGGAGGGGTCGACACCTTGAAGCCATTCGTGGGCCCCGATCTCCTCTGGGGTCGCTCGTTTCTTGGGGTCCCTCTGCAGCATACGGGCTATAAGGCTGGAAGGAGACCGGGGGGATCAGTATCATGGAGGAACAACAGAAACATCTGGTCACTAGAGTGCGGATCGGGCCGGATTTTTCTGTCCGAGCCCGGCCCGCGTCCGACAGAGCAGTAACCGAACCCGACAGGCATTAAGATATTTATGTCCGAGCCTGACCCGAGCCCGACACAGTTAAATCGCATTTGTTTCTCAACTAATGACACATGTAGGTTTGTTTGTGTGGAAGCCGTAACACAGTTAAAACCATTTGACAGACACATTTATTAAGCCCAATTGTTAAATAGGAAGGCATTCGGAAATGTCAACAGATGCACGCATCAATGCACAGCTGACTTTCCTTCGTTTTCAATAGTTTTAAAATCTCCTGCGGCCAACTTCTTTTTAACATCTTCCATCGTTGAGCTGCCACATGTAGCTTAATACGCACGTCTTTCGTTGTCACAGCACACAGGAAGACGGATGTTAGGGTGATATTTGACATTTATTTTAAGCGGTTTTAAATTCAAAATGTTCAATGCCTTATCGCGCTGATGTGACCGAGCCCGACCCGTACCCGAGCATCCTTTCTAAAAATCTGTCCGAACCCGGCCCGACCCGTCTGGTACCGTCGGGTCCCGTCGGGCTCGGGTCGGGTATCCTCTACTGGTCACTACTCCCGCTGGGTTTGGATACACACCAATATTCCCATTATATCTGGGATGATTATGTTTATGAGCTGGCATTAGATTGTTTTAAATAAACACCAAGGTTAGCCAAACTTATCTAGAAGAGGAAATAAAGATTAATTGTATAATTATTACTCAAACTGTCCGCTGTAAACATCCATCACGAGGACATGCACAGAGCGCTGATGCAGCGCTGTCAGAGCCGACAGACGAGTGGCATTTCAGTGCAAAATAATTGAGTCAAAAACAATTTAATATACTGCAAATAGCCTACAAGGACAAGTACTGCGGGACAGTACAGTTAATTAATCTAACGTTTTTTGGATTTTGACGTTTTCAACTTACTAACTTTAGTTTTACAGTTATGTTTGGAATTTAAGGTCTATGAACCTCATTTATAGGAAACTATACGTAATATTTGAGTTAGAAAAGCAGAAATTAGGAATTATTTAGACTAAAATTAAAGGAAAGTATGTTGATGGATAATCACAGACTGGAATATGTCAACTTTTACTCTTTATACTATTTTGAATATTTTTTTTCAAATGCTATAAAATTGAATAAGACACCCCAAAATTATCCATCAAAATCACCTCAAAAAGCATTGTGTGGAATCAATCATGTTATTTGGGGTAATTACAATTGGGTGGTTAAAAAGAACATTGATATAGGAAAACGGGTCAATTTGACCCGAGGACAACATGAGGTTAAGACCACATGCACGAGCAACTTGTTTAAGTATCAAATTAAGTATGAATGAAGATGTGTGCCGATTTTGAAATCCTATTTAAAAAAATAATAAACTAATAAAGTCATGTCCAAAGACAATGTGGTTTCAGAGCTACAGCCATTCAAAATGTATTTGGTGCATATTTGGCCTTGCTCTGCTCGAATGCATCGTTAAACCCTCACTATGTTAAAAATAGAGGGCCGATTTAAAGGGTGCATTAGATACACTTAACGCAGCGCTGCATCTCTGGTGGAGCAGATGGACTGCAGCGCCAAGTGAAAGCAGGACAACGAGGAGCCGCAGAAGCGAGGCCGCTCCTCTCTTTTCGTTCACACATCTATAAACATGAAATATGCAGCACCTGCAGAGTACTCCGTCCATCTGTGCGGGTATGTGCGCGTGCATGTTACTCACTCTCGGCATGCGTGGGAGATGTGTGGAGGCACTGTGTATTTGCAGTCCATGATCATAGTGAGCGTCTCGCTGTCGTTGGTCTCCTGGAAGGGGGGCTGACCGCAGACCAGCATGAAGAGGATCACCCCCAGACTCCAGATATCTGCAGAGACACAGAGAGAGAGAATGGCGTATGCTCATATCAATGACCCTTTTGTGCACATAATATGCAAACTAAGTTGGAATTGTTTTAAAGTACAGGGCCTCAGAAACTAAAAAAAGAATAAGGATGACAGACCAAAATATTCTGTTCTTTCTGCTTAGTGACCTAGATATAAAATAACAAGAGCTGTGCCCCCCCATCTCAAATAAAGCATGAATCATATTCGATGAGAGCTATTTCCATAAATATGTACTGGCTAATGACACATCTGTCTAACCAAGGATGGGGCACTGCACTGCCGCCGGTGTCATGCTCACATACACATGCATGCACTCCCGCACAAACGTGCAGTCCTGGGAAAATGGGTTAACGTGTTCATCCCTCAAAGCTTCAAACAAATTCTGATTTCATGGAACAGTTCTCTTGGTCCGATTATGCGTTTATTTGTTGAAAGGAGCAACGTTTTGCTCCGGGCGTTTGCCGGCGCTCTGGTCAGCGGGATGGCCCACTGACACACATTCTGCAGTTGGACACTGACAGACTACGAGCACAGAGACAGTGACATAAAAGCATTCAGTGTGTCGACCCTTTTTTTCACAAAGACTTTAAAAAAAAGGATTGCAAGATTTTGGGCTTTAAGTGAAGTAATGCAGTCTGTAATTAAAAAAAAGTAGCTGTTAAAGCATTTCTTTGTGCGCTGCTACTTTTTTTTTTTGATTATCAGCAAAAGTCAGTTGATTTACAATATCGTTCTTCATTTCTAAAGATGCATTTATTGATCTTTTTTGGCCACTTTGGGGCAGCAGTATCAGCATCACATCAGCTTATAAACTAGATGCATTTAGCAGAAAAAGCTACAAAAGCATTAATTAAGAGATGTGATTCTTGCCAGTGTGACCAGCTGCCTACCACAACAGTAAAAACTGCAGCCGTAAAACCAAAACAGTGAGCTCAGAGACGCTAAAACGCTTGGTAAAGGTGAGGTGAACTGCAGAGTTGAGTGTTAATTCTCTGTGGCGCTGTCACCATGAGCCACTACTTTAACATTGCACATAATCATTTGACTATATAATATTAGTGATTGCAGTGATCACCATTCGATAAAACAAAGGAACTGTGTGACTTTTTCTCTTAAATACATTCTGTTGATGACGCTTCTTGTGCCAAATATCAGTTTTACAGTTCGTCCCTGCAAGTATGTACAGTAGCCTGCATTAGTTTGATATATTAAAGACTTATTCTGTATCAAAAAAAGGTGGCAAACTGAATAAACTAAGTGGGTTTATTTTCCCCAGCATCCCCAGTGATAAGTCTTCAAATCAATGCAGTTTGCCAGGATACGCTGGAGATTGCAATCTGGTGAATGTGCCAGTTTCCTGTGGGTGGTGAGTATTTATTGCTCTGAGGCTGCGAAGGAGCATCTCGTACTGCTGATGAAGGGAGCGAGCGCTGCTGCAGTCCCCACCACCATCCCCCTAGCCAACGTATCCTAGCAACCGTGACCCCGCCCCCTCATTACTTGCGTCAGCTGTCCGCCAAACTTCCTTCCACAATAACTTTATTTATAAACCAGAGGGGCTGACACATCTCTTGATGACACCTTTTGCTTCACTGCACATTAGCATCACTTGAGCTAACGATGCCGGCTACTCAGCTGGGAGCTTAAACATCCCTTTGTGTTGCCCCGTGTCGCATTTTAACGCCTATGGTTTGCTTCCCCGAGATAACCAACAAGCACTTAACCCCGAGACTGAGGGGAGGGGGTGCAACATCCTGTCCTGCTGATCTTTTTCCACAAATTACTCCCACTTGTGCATACTTATTATGCACAGATATGCATGTGCCCAGGATATGTTCTTTGTAATTGCAATCAGGTAAGTTCATGTTTTTTTTGAAGTGCAGCTTGTGCTTCTTGAAGAAGAAGCAGAAATCTATATTTAACTTTCCATTTACTGGAGGCGAAAAGGAGAGAGCCCACACACTGCATAACATCAGAGGGCAAAAGGAGGCAGACTTCTTTTTATTGCTCATATTAGTGTTAAACCTGTGATTTCTAATCCAAGAATACATTTCACATATTATTCTGTCCTCGAACTTGTGTTTATTCACACACTGTTTCACACCTTGGGAACTATGACAGGTCTAACCAAGCATGTGAGAGAATGATTTGTTGGTAGAAGCACTAGAAACCTTTTTTTCTCTTCTTTGCTAATTGTCTCCATCTGTGGGACCGACTACTGGTGCAACATCACCCCTCTCTATGTGGGATCACTTTCCATTAGGGCTGGGCGATAAGGAGAAAATCAAATATTCCTGACCAAATACCTCGATGTCGATATTGCGACGACATTGTATGATGTGACTATTGTTGCTTTAACAAAATATAATTTACACAATGAGATTTTTTGACAAATAGTCACCAGAAATGATTTAATGACTTGGTGGGTAAAGGTAAACAACAGAACAGCTAGAACAGTCTGGTGAGTTCATCAGTTTACTGTAATGCAGCCTGTAAACCAGGAAAAGACAACACTTACCATATTATAATATCCAAAACCTAAGACGATCTCTAGTCTAATATCACGATGATAATATTGATATATTGCCCAGCCCCACTTTCCATCTTATAGTATTTTCAGCACTTCCTTAAAAGAGCAACCAACTCCAAACCGACAGCCTCTTTATCTCTGCAACAAACCGGGCTGGCCGCCACCTGGCACGTCACCTGCAAAACTCAGCACCCTACCGGCTGTCGACATGTTCCTTGGCAGCGGTGTAATCCCAGGCCAGGTTACCTCGAAGCCCTGTAAGTCAGGGCTTCTGGCCTCCATTCGGCCTGTTCACATCAAACTGAATCTACTGATAGGATCACACAACATTACATCCCGGCTGGGTGGATAATCCCCGCAATTAAAACACCATCATCAACTTAGCTGAGTGAACAAAAGCACACAGGCAGTATGAACACTGCATAGGACAGAACACACACTCAGTGGGGCAGTCTACGTAATACACCATATACCCGCTAGGAGCGGTCAAGATGGTCATTCTCTGTGCAAACATGACATTAACTAATGTCAATCACTAAAGTAGATATGGAATGAAAGCCAACTCAAACTACACTCTCGTTATTTTGTAAGCCTGCCCCTGAAGGTACTGCAGCAGGCGGTTAGGTTTCAAAAACTACTGAAAATCATCCCTAGATGAGGCTGATGCTTTATGCTGTAACGTTATCAAAAAAAAGTATGGGGTTGTCGCTCTGGGACACGGGCGAGAATGAGGCAAGGAGGGACAAATCACAGTATACTCTCTACAAAAAAAGTAGTCCACACCACACACGCACAGATGTCCACAGTAATCTGATATGTCATCTGAGTCTCAGACAGGCTTTAACAGGACAGCTGACCACACATGCAGTTAAATTATTATTATTACTACACTTTCAATATTTAGGAGCAGCTCTTCTGCTTGGCCGCAAAAAAACTGAGACAGAGCGAAGGCAGACAGAACAAAATAGCCACTGTGACTGCAGTCAGAAATATTGAAAATGCTTCTCTCTGACGCAGTAGCCGCTGGGTAAACAGAAAGACTACTGATGCTTTTTCTCGCCCTGTCTCTTTTGCTCGTTTCTTTCCTCCTTCTTTCACCCCTCTGAATCTGCACGCCTCTGTTTCATTTCTTTTCCATTACATTTTGATTGAATATCTAAGCTGTGGCTCCGCAAGAATTGGTACCACTACCAATGGGAGAAGTGCAGGGGGGGTGGGGGCAGCGGCGGTCGGGGGGAGGCTGCGGGAAACCAATTTCAGCCTGATTTGATATCAGATTTTATTATACACAGAAAGGCCATGACTGTCAATGAACATTAACCACAGACAAAAATAAACTGCAGGTGTAGGTCTGCAATTGTGTGGATAAAGTTGTAGCCTAGCTGCCTGGTACACTAACAAAATCTGATCTGTGAGCAGATCTCGTCCTATCAGCTGGCTGATAACGCTGTCTAAGTTGTCTGCAGGGCCCATCCAAAGTACTGTAGGTCATTTGCAATATATTCAAGGTGTATTCACAGCTATCAGTAGGTCACATCTGCAAAGAGAGTGTGTGAATGTGAAAGCATCAGTTAACAAGGCTGATAGGCAGTGTGTACCATGTCCTGTTACTGGCAACGCACACTGGACTACGGACTGAGACAGTAAAAGCTGAAATAATTATGTAACTTTTGATATATCAGCATAGATGTGGGGGCGGCTGTGGCTCAGTGGTAGAGCGGTTGCCTGCCAATTGGAAGGTTGGTGGTTCAATCCCTGGCCCTGCAGTCCCATGTCGAAGTGTCCTTGGGCAAGACACTGAACCCCGAGTTGCCCCCGATGCTGCGCATCAGAGTGTGAATGTGTGTGATTGTTTATCTGATGAGCAGGTGGCACCTTGTACGGCAGCCTCGGCCACAGTGTATGAATGTGTGTGAATGGTGAATGTATCCTGTATAATGTAAAAGCGCTTTGAGTAGTCGTTAAGACTAGAAAAGCGCTATATAAATACAGCACATTTACATTTACATAGATGTCTACGTAGCTCTTTAGACTCACCCACAGCAGGAGCGTCATACTCATCTCCCAGCAGTATTTCAGGAGCAGAGTAGGCCAATGAGCCACAGGAGGTGTTCAGTGTTTTCCCCGGGCTGAAACCGGTTGCTGAAGCCGAAGTCGGTGAGCTTGACGACCCCCTGCTTCTCGAAGAACACCACGTTCTCTGGCTTCAGGTCCCTGTGTACCACGTGCAGCCGGTGACAGTAGGAGATGGCGTGGACAATTTGGGCAAAGTAACACTTGGCCACCTTGGAGAGGAGAGACAGGAATGGTAGCAAGCAATAGTAATGTATCACATATAAGAATAATAATGTCAGCAGTTCATAAGACAACTTCTCACACACACGCAGTCACATTTAGGTAATTTAGCTTCTCTAATCCATCTGGGATGAACACCAAGAGAACATAGGGCTAACTAGTAACTAGCAATGCCTTGGTGGACTCTTTAAAGCAGGAGTTTAAAATTTTGAATTTGCTTTATTGGGGAGAGATATAAAAAGATCCAAACCAGACTAGTCGTCTGCCTTGTCTCCAGTTTTTATGCTAAGCTACGCTAACCAGCTTCCGGCTCTTGCGCTATGCTTAATTGACAGTAATGAGAGTGGTATTAATGATTTGTACCTAACTCTGTACATGAAAGTTATTTATACGTGCCTCCTTAAATGTTATTTGTTTAATTTGGAAAAAAATGAGGGAATTTCCAGTTTCTAAACTACTTCTCTGCAGTATAACATGCACAAATCTTACCAAAGATGCCAACTTTTACTTCAACTTACTTTACCGCAAAACCAACGTCAACCTGTTATTGACTACCGCCTCAATGCCACTGCTACCATTGCAGAATTTGAGAATGCCTCATCCATCTTTGAATTTATACTGTTTCAATGGCTTTCAATGTCAGACAGTTGGCTCCTGGAGTGTGGAATTGATTAACTTGAAAGAATCGGTATGCGCAATGCATTGGTGAGCTTCTAACTACCTTTGAAGTGCCCTTCACTGCATTCCCACAAAACAGTCTCAACTAAAATGAAGAAATCTTAATTCTGCCCCTTATTCTTTCACAGGAGAATAAATATGGATATGATACTTTATTGATCTCCTTTCTCTTGCTTTATGTGGAGCAACCCCTGGAGATGGTAGCGAGTCCCCAAGTCAGGTAGGGCGAACTCACCTCTTCAGGGAGGCCTCCGTCGTGCTTCATGATGCAGTCGTACATGTCTCCCCCGTCTCCCAGCTCTAGGATGAGGTAGAGCTTGGTGGCCGTGTCGATGACCTCGTAGAGGCGTACCACGTTGGGGTGCTGCACCATCTTCATGCAGCGCACCTCCTGGAAAAGGTGGCCCCGCGCCACCGGGTCCAGCTTAGTCTTGTCTATCACCTTCACTGCTACCTAGAGGAGCAACATAATGTCAAATACACAACTGATGACAGACAGCTGTCCCAATCTACAACTTTTAGCAGCAGATTTTGCACACTGTAGAGGTTATTGACACTTTCCGACTGAAGCAGCAAATTGCTGATGCATAGAGCCGATTATAAAGATGTTGCAATGGTTATCAAACAGAAGCATTACAAATATTTAGTGTTTTGGTCTTTGTCAGGTGGGTAACGCCTCTAGGAACAACATTGAAACCATCAATTGACGCTAAAACAGTCACAGAAGCCAAGATCAACACAATACGTTGGCAAATCTATCCACTCATCTCGTGTTTGAGACATTACTCAAATATCAAAGTGTTACTCATCACCCTTCTTTGGTATGTCTGTCTCTAAGGGTGAGGCAAATCACTGGCACTTTGCAGTTGTAGTTTGTAGTTGCATGTACAGAAATGGTCAAGCGTACCTTTTCCCCAGTGAATACGTGTCGGGCCAGTTTGACTACAGCAAAGTGTCCACGGCCCAGCGTCTTGTCCAGGTCATACAGCCCGGCGATCTTCCCATCGTGATGACGTTTGAGCCCCGCCATCGCTGCTGGTGGACACGGACGGAGGAGCTGCCTTCTGGTCTCCAGTCAGTTCTCCATCTCCTCCTGCGTAGGTTAAAGTTAGGTGGAATCTGGTTCGATGGGTTTTAGACCAGCTGCAGGTTTCTCAATGCAGTTGCAGAGATTTGGTGATAAGATCCCCTGCTGGATGGCGAATATTCATAAAGCTTTGTCCTGCTGTGCTGCCAGTGCTCACTTTAACCCCATCTTCTTTTGATCTTAGGGTGAAAATGGTACAAGAGAGAGAGAGAGAGAGAGAGCATCAAATCTCGCCCATTCCTTTTGACAATATAACCCTTCAAGGAATCTCTACAATGAACTGAGTCACTGCATCATAAACCTGTCTGATGAACTGTCATCCTCAAGTCCACATTCTCTGCATGTTAGTGTCTAGTTAATAATTGGATGAGTTAAAATAGTGGAATCAAAGAATTCCCTATAATTCATACAAAACTAAATGAAACCAAGACTCTACCTCTATGCTGCCAGCATGCTAACATGCTCACAATGACACGGTTATGTCATGTTAACATGCTGATGGTTAGCAGGTAGAATGTTTCCCAAGTACACCCTCTTAGTTTATCTTTTAAACATTTGGTTATTAGCATTTAACCAAAGGTACAGCTAACGCTGATGGGAATGATGCCCATTTTGCAAGCATTTGGTCATAACCAAAGTATTGGCTGAATTAAAATTAAATAATGTTGCCAAGCCCACACTGCTAGAGTGACTATAACTGACATCTGGTTGCATATTAGCATATCATTTAACAATAAAATCTGTTAGAATTGGGAAATCAAAAGACGTTTCCCATCTTAATTTACTACACAACCAAAAAGCTAAATAAAAACTTAAACTAGTAGTTCCAGAACCAGAAGTGTACCAACCAACAAAGGGCCTGTATCATCGAATATACTGATGACTCAGTTTTCTATATGGATAATTGGGGACAACTGCCACTAGATAAGAGTAACGTTTGACCCAATAGTCCTCTTGCATATATACAATTAACTCATGTAAGTGTTGACAAGACATTTCTAACTTTAATTTATACACTAACACAGCTTTGATAAAGTGAAAATACAGGAAAGGTAGGTTCAATTAACCAATATTTGTATTATGGTTAATTTGTTTATATTACTTAATTAGTAAATTAATTGTTTAGTGTATGAAATGTCAAGAAAGGTAATAAATTCTTCTTAAAAACCCAAGGTGACGGCTTTTTAACAGTCCAAAACCCAAAGATATTCAATTAACATAGAAATTAAACAGAAAATCCTTACATTTGAGAAACTGGAACCAGAAAATATTTTTTTCTTGATTAAATGACTCAAAGGATTAATACAGTGCCTTGCGTAAGTATTTGGCCCCTTTGAACTTTTCAACCTTTTGACACATTTCAGGCTTCAAACATAAAGATATACAATTTTTATTTTTTTGTGAGGAATCACCAACAAGTGGGACACAATTGTGAAGTGGAATGAAATCTATTGGATATTTTAAACTTTTTTAGCAAATAAAAAACTGAAAAGTGGTGCGTGCAAAATTATTGGGCCCTTTACTTTCAGTGCAGCAAACTCACTCCAGAAGTTCAGCGAGGATCTCTGAATGATCCAATGTTGTCCTAAATGACTGATGGTGATAAATAGAATCCACCTGTGTGTAATCAAGTCTCTGTATAAATGCACCTGCTCTGTGATAGTCTCAGGGTTCTGTTGAAAGCGCAGAGAGCATCATGAAGACCAAGGAACACAACAGGCAGGTCCGTAATACTGTTGTGGAGAAGTTTAAAGCCGGATTTGGATACAAAAAGATTTCCCAAGCTTTAAACATCCCAAGGAGCACTGTGCAAGCGATCATTTTGAAATGGAAAGAGTATCAGACCAGTGCAAATCTACCAAGACCTGGCCGTCCCTCTAAACTTTCAGCTCAGACAAGGAGAAGACTGATCAGAGATGCAGCCAAGAGGCCCATGATCACTCTGGATGAACTGCAGAGAACTACAGCTGAGGTGGGGGAGTCTGTCCATAGGACAACAATCAGTCGTACACTGCACAAATCTGCCCTTTATGGAAGAGTGGCAAGAAGAAAGCCATTTCTCAAAGATATCCATAAAAAGTCTCGTCTAAAGTTTGCCACAAGCCACCTGGGAGACCACCAAACATGTGGAAGGAGGTGCTCTGGTCAGATGAAACCAAAATCAAACTTTTTGCCCACAATGCAAAACGATATGTTTGGCGTAAAAGCAACACAGCTCATCACCCTCAACACACCATCCCCACTGTCAAACATGGTAGTGGCAGCATCATGGTTTGGGCCTGCTTTTCTTCAGCAGGGACAGGGAAGATGGTTCAAATTGAGGAGAAGATGGATGCAGCCAAATACAGGACCATTCTGGATGAAAACCTGTTGGAGTCTGCAAAAGACCTGAAACTGGGACGGAGATTTATCTTCCAACAAGACAATGATCCCAAACATACAGCAAAATCTACAAAGGAATGGTTCACAAATAAACGTATCCAGGGGTTAGAATGGCCAAGTCAAAGTCCAGACCTGAATCCAATCGAGAATCTGTGGAAAGAGCTGAAAACTGCTGTTCACAAACGCTCTCCATCCAACCTCACTGAGCTCGAGCTGTTTTGCAAGGAAGAATGGGCAAGAATGTCAGTCTCTCGATGTGCAAAACTGATAGAGACATACCCCAAGTGACTTGCAACTGTAATCGCAGCAAAAGGTGGCTCTACAAAGTATTAACGCAAGGGGGCCTAATAATTTTGCACGCCCCACTTTTCAGTTTTTTATTTGCTAAAAAAGTTTAAAATATCCAATAGATTTCGTTCCACTTCACATTTGTGTCCCACTTATTGGTGATTCTTCACAAAAAAATAAAAATGTTATATCATTATGTTTGAAGCCTGAAATGTGTCAAAAGGTTGAAAAGTTCAAGGGGGCCGAATACTTTCGCAAGGCACTGTATATACTGTTGTCTTCCCATCAACCATGAAACATTATCACTTTTTCCAACATTTTTGTCACTTTTTCAAAGTTGTGGGTGCTTTTTTGATGTTTTTTCCAAAGTTATTTGATATTTCTAATGTTGATTTTTTTTCAGTGCTTATTTTGAAGGCCCACTTTTTGTGAAAAAAAAAAAAACTGAAAACAGGTCAAATTTGACCCAAGGACAACATGAGGGTTAAAACTATTGCTGTCTAATATTCTGTTAATCTCACAGAATTTCTTTCACAGAATTTCTTCATAATGAATGTGTAATTTGATATGTTCTGCCACTCGTGGATGACAAAACTCTTCTAAACTAACTACTAAAGTACTAACTCTGGCCCTCCACTCTGTTCACCTGAATACAGCGTGTTGCTTCACAGCCCTGATTATGCAACAACGCCTCTGGGGGAGGCACGGCATTCTTTACCAGGAATCTACCTGCGTGCCACGAGCACACAGGTGGCAAAAACCACACGATGTACAGGAAAAGAGGAACATTCCTGGGTGGAGATCATTGTCTAGGTGTGTCCCACTCACCTGAATCTACAGAGATAACTGCCAATCAATCAGGCATAACTGTTGCCTGGGAACATGCCTATCAACAGATACAGTAAGATGAAAAAATGAAAATGTCCATAAACCAACGGCAATCTGGGGTTTCTCAAATGAAACGTTGAAAGACTAAAAAGCTCTTTGGGTTTTTTTATGTGATCCTCAGTTTGTACCAGTGAGTTATTATTCTTATAACAGGAGGATGACATCTCTATCTGTCCACACACACACACACACGCAGACACAGACACAGACACAGACACACACACACACACACACACACACACACACGTCAGGCTGACAGGACAGGTTAGGTTAGGTAAGATCAACATGGGCTGTCGGATGGTGGAGAGCTGTTGTGTTGGCCTGGGTCAAACCAGGATCTGCTATTCTAAATCCAGACCTCTAACCTCAAGAGTGTGTTTTTAGTCACTTGATCGGTTTAAAGATGGGTGAAATTGCAAGATAAATGCACTTGATGTCCATGTAAACATACAGTACAGCAGTGTATCAGTCGTGTACGCTTTGTGGTTGGCTATGTAACTGTTCAAGATGCCAAATCTATTGATGTATAAGGTAGTAGTGTGCATGTGTGCACCCAAACACACACACATATGAGGTCAAGGACCTGTTACATAACAGCTGCTCCACTCTCATTGCCAAGGCTCAAGATATGAATTGGGGGTTATCAAGTTAACTGGAATCCATTTCCTGGTCTAAAATACAACCTTGATCAAGATATTTAAGATATTAATGTGTCAAAGTTGTAAAAAGTCTGCAGATGGTAGGCAATTCAAGATTTAACACTGGTACAACAATCTGGTAGATGTTAAAGAAATAATACAATGGTATCCAACTGTTTTGGCAAGTCACCACTAATACTAACACTAATTACAGATTTTTTTTTAGAGTAAAAACTAAAACTTGGCTTTGAAAAGTTATCATTTTCAGTAGCATAAATGTGTTTTTGTCCTGCTGTTCTAACCTAAAAATCTCACGGCCCCTCAGAATGTACTTGCAACCCCTTGCAGGGATCCCTGTACCCAGGTTGGGAACCACTGCTGCTCGTATACAATATGACAGAAATATGTACATCACTGGAGGGAATACTATAGGAGGGACACCACAGGAGTGGTTGTGACATTAGGTGCTATATAAATATGGTAAGTCCCTATAGAAATAATACAAGAACAATGTGCTTTATTCTGCTGGACTCTGTACTTTATATGTTCACACACTGAATATAGGCAGCCTTTAGGAATGTCCTATGCATAGAACATAACATGTATTCAGTACTGAAACATACACTACATTATCTTGCCTGTATGGGGTTATTGTAGGACTATAATAAAGATACCAATGAGAGGTCAGTGTAAATTACACAATACCACAGGAACACTTCAAGTCCCTACAGTTGGACATAATAGAATGATAGTAGCATCATATGTGTGATACATATTTCACTACTGACAACTAAGTGGAAAATCAAGGAGTTGTTGTATTCAAGTTATTATCACTGCATAGGTGCTACTGTCCATTTGGGACCCTTCCAACCCCCCTCTACTGTCAACATGCCTGTTGGCTGCATCCACAATAACATAACAGCGCAGACCAGCCTGCGCCAATAGCACACACACGAGAGATGTGAAAACACGGACAGCATGCTAACACGCGCTTCGAAGGAGAGGTATTAAAGAAAAAAGTACCATATAATATCCAACGGAGCCAAGCTAAAGTTAACACATACTACTACAGGGGGCCCACACCACCAGCCTGCATGCGCTTCCCCAGTCCTACTTACCACAGAGGAATCTGAAGCAGCGCCAGTCGTCCTATCTGTTCCCTTAAAAACTGCGGATGTGTACGGGGCGACGCGCGGTGAGCTGCGTGGTTTAACCGGGCTGAAATCCTCCGGCAGTCGGTACCGAGCAACAGAAGACCGGGCAACGATTATTCCAATGAATCCCTGTGTAAGTCTGTCCCAGTCTTCAACTCAAACCTCCGTCTTTCTCTCCCCCTCTCTTCACTCGCTCTTAATTCAGCTGCGTCAAAAACATTGGTAGCAGCATACTACAGGACGTATGGATTTCAAAATAAAAGCATGTCCTTTATTAGTTCTAGTAGTCGAATAGTTAAAGCTATGAAATACGACTTTTGGTAACGTTCTGAGATGTAAATCGTGATTTTTAATTTGATGGTTTTATTAATGTGTCTGTTTTTAAACGTTAAACTATTATAATTAAGATATATGTTATTTATTTGTCTAATAATTCGATGTGACCTTTTGCTTTCAGCTTCTTTCCTCACTTATTCATCACACCTTTTGGGAGTTGTAAAACTTCCTTAACAGAAAATTACCACTTAATTAACCACTAGTCAGTATGTTTAAATCATTTTGAGCCTCAAATACTACAAGCTTTAAACAACAAATCCCATTTGATTGGATAAATATACTGTTAACAGTTTCTTTCTTACAGGAAGAGAAAAGAGATATTAACTATTTCATATCATATATATATATATATATATATATAGTACAGGCCCAAAGTTTGGACACACCTTCTCATTCAATGCGTTTTCTTTATTTTCATGACTATTTACATTGTAGATTATTACTGAAGGCATCAAAACTATGAATGAACACATGTGGAATTATGTACTTAACAAAAAAGTGGAAATAACTGAAAACATGTCTTATATTCTAGTTTCTTCAAAGTAGAACCATTTGCTTTTTTGATAGCGCTGCAAACCCTTGATGTTCTCTCAATGAGCTTCATGAGGTAGTCCCTGAAATGGTTTCCCTCCACAGGTAGGCCTTGTCAGGGATAATTAGTAGAATTTCTTGCCTTATTAATGGAGTTGGGACCATCAGTTGTGTTGTGCAGAAGGCAGGTTGATACACATCTGACAGCTCTATTGGACAACTGTTAGAATTCATATTATGGCAAGAACCAATCAGCTAAGTAAAGAGAAACAAGTGGCCGTCATTACTTTAAGAAATGAAGGTCAGTCGATCCGGAAAATTGCAAAAACTTGCATGTGTCCGCAAGTGCAGTCGCAAAAACCATCAAGCGCTACAACGAAACTGGCTCACATGAGGACCGCCCCCCAGGAAAGGAAGACCAAGAGTCACCTCTGCTGCTGAGGATAAGTTCATCTGAGTCACCAGCCTCAGAAATAAAAAATTAACAGCAGCTCAGATTAGAGACCAGATGAATACCACACAGAGTTCTAGCAGCAGACACATCTCTAGAACAACTGTTAATAGGAGAATAGGCGAATCAGGCCTTCATGGTCAAATAGCAGCTAGGAAACCACTGCTAGGGAGAGGCAACAAGCAGAAGACATCTGATTGGGCCAAGAAACACAAGGAATGGACATTAGACCAGTTGAAATCTGGGCTTTGGTCCGATGAGTCCAAATTTGAGATCTTTGGTTCCAACCGCCGTGTCTTTGTGCAACGGAGAAAAGGTGACTGGATGAATTCTACATGCCTGGTTCCCACCGTGAAGCATGAAGGAGGAGGTGTGGTGGTGTGGGGGTGCTTTGCTGGTGACAATGTTGGGGATTTATTCCAAATTAAAGGCATACTGAACCAGCATGACTACCACAGCATCCTGCGGCGGCATGCCATCCCATCCGGTTTGCATTTAGTCGGCCCATCATTTATTTTTCAATAGGAAAATGGAAAATGTGCAAAGCACAAATAAAAGCAATAATAAGAGCAAAGGGGGGCTACTTTGAAAAAACTAGAATATAAGACATGTTTTCAGTTATTTCACAGTGTTTTGTTAAGTACATATTTCCACATGTGTTCATTCATTGTTTTGATGCCTTCAGTGAGAATTTACAATGTAAATAGTCATGAAAATAAAGAAAACGCATTGAATGAGAAGGTGTGTCCAAACTTTTGGCCTGTACTATATATATATATATATATACAGTGAGGAAAATAAGTATTTGAACACCATGCTATTTTGCAAGTTCTCCCACTTAGAAATCATGGAGGGGTCTGAAATTGTCATCGTAGGTGCATCTCCACTGTGAGAGACATAATCTAAAAAAAAATATCCAGATATCACAATGTATGATTTTTTAACTATTCATTTGTATGATACAGCTGCAAATAAGTATTTGAACACCTGTCTATCAGCTAGAATTCTGACCCTCAAAGACCTGTTGGTCTGCCTTCAAAATGTCCACCTCCACTCCATTTATTATCCTAAATTAGATGTACCTGTTTGAGGTCGTTAGCTGCATAAAGACACCTGTCCACCCCATACAATCAGTAAGAATCCAACTACTAACATGGCCAAGACCAAAGAGCTGTCCAAAGACATTAGAGACAAAATTGTACACTTCCACAAGGCTGGAAAGGGCTACGGGGAAATTGCCAAGCAGCTTGGTGAAAAAAGGTCCACTGTTGGAGCAATCATTAGAAAATGGAAGAAGCTAAACATGACTGTCGATGTCCCTCGGACTGGGGCTCCATGCAAGATCTCACCTCGTGGGGTCTCAATGATCCTAAGAAAGGTGAGAAATACACGGGAGGAGCTGGTCAATGACCTGAACAGAGCTGGGACCACCGTTTCCAAGGTTACTGTTGGTAATACACTAAGACGTCATGGTTTGAAATCATGCATGGCACGGAAGGTTCCCCTGCTTAAACCAGCACATGTCAAGGCCCGTCTTAAGTTTGCCAAGGACCATTTGGATGATCCAGAGGAGTCATGGGAGAAAGTCATGTGGTCAGATGAGACCAAAATAGAACTTTTTGGTCATAATTCCACTAACCGTGTTTGGAGGAAGAAGAATGATGAAGAACACCATCCCTACTGTGAAGCATGGGGGTGGTAGCATCATGCTTTGGGGGTGTTTTTCTGCACATGGGACAGGGCGACTGCACTGTATTAAGGAGAGGATGACCGGGGCCATGTATTGGGAGATTTTGGGGAACAACCTCCTTCCCTCAGTTAAAGCATTGAAGATGGGTCGAGGCTGGTCTTCCAACATGACAAGGACCCGAAGCACACAGCCAGGAGAACCAAGGAGTGGCTCTGGAAGAAGCAGATCAAGGTTCTGGCGTGGCCTAGCCAGTCTCCAGACCTAAACCCAATAGAGAATCTTTGGAGGGAGCTCAAACTCCGTGTTTCTCAGCGACAGCCCAGAAACCTGACTGATCTAGAGAAGATCTGTGTGGAGGAGTGGGCCAAAATCCCTTCTGCAGTGTGTGCAAACCTGGTGAAAAACTACAGGAAACGTTTGACCTCTGGAATTGCAAACAAAGGCTACTGTACCAAATATTAACATTGATTTTCTCAGGTATTCAAATACTTATTTGCAGCTGTATCATACAAATAAATAGTTAAAAAAAATCATACATTGTGATTTATGGATTTTTTTTTTTTTAGATTATGTCTCTCACAGTGGACATGCACCTATGATGACAATTTCAGACCCCTCCATGATTTCTAAGTGGGAGAACTTGCAAAATAGCAGGGTGTTCAAATACTTATTTTCCTCACTGTATATATATATATATATATATATATATATATATATATATATATATATGCATACTGCATTCCAAGACATGAAAGAACTAACGCAGGAACACAGAAGTCGAACTTGGAATGAGTGAGAACTGCTAAGGTAAAGAAATAACTCTAAAACTGTGAGTAAGAAGCAATGACCTCAAAGCACTGTTTTTTTCCAGTGACATCGACCCCTTTTTATGCTGCCCAAACAGGATATAAAATGGGCACTCTTTATGTATAATTTTATTTTGAAGGACAGTTGTCTTGTTTTCCGGTGTCATTACTACTGAATGACAGCTTACTCACTGCGCATCCGTAGCTACCATTCATCTTTGACGTCAGAACTACGCTCAGAGAAAAGCTTGTTTGACAGGCCTTATAATAACACAGGATGTACTTTATTTTTACATGACCCACGTTCACATAATTTAAACAATTTAAAATTAACTGTGAAATAGATATATGGATCAGTCAGAATACAGAAGAATATATATAATTATCAGCTGTTGTCTTACATATTGAGTTGGCCCTACTCGGGCCTCTTCCAACACTCTCCCGTCCTCGGCCACATTTCTTGGGCTATCTGAGAGGAATCCAACGCTTGCTGTGTGGTGGTGAGAGGGGAGGTGTGTGTTGACATTAACGGTGTTGTGTCCCTGTTCTCTAATCTGAATTTGCTGGACAATGTTCAAGTGTGTTGTGTAATATTTCCAAGCTCCTGTGTGGGATTTGAAGTAGAGCCTGTTTTGCTGGGGACTGGATCTCCTACCATGCTTATGATCTCAGCTAGGACTGGGCTGCAGATGGTCTGTAATAAGATGCTACAAGTCAAAGCCATTGATGAGTGGTGAGTGACACCAATTCAATTAGAAAAACATTCATTTTAAATTCGTATTCAAGATTTTGTTTCTTTAAGTAAATAAAAAGATAGACAAAGGGGTCAAAATCCACCATTAGCTGCAACTGCCATCTAGTGGATGCTTGAGAAAAGGCTTCAAACACAACAATGGAATATTATTTTGGCCAACATTATACTTTATATGAATTCCCCATCCTATTTCAAATCAAATGATTCACACTCATAATTCTACCAGGGCTGAAGTGAATTAATTTGGATGAAATAAATCCTAGGCCAAGACTAGATTAGTAAAGCAAAGGTCCTAAACACTTATTTATAACGGAGTAGATCTGAACAGGTCATCAGCTTAGAAACTCGTCTATTCCCTCAACAAAGCAACAGCAGCAACACTAACACAGGAAAACATTCCCAAACATTAAAACTGTATGACAAACAAAACTCATAGAATCTGGCACAGCTCTAAATAAGAAAACTGCACCTTTGTAAAAAGCATAATACCATATAAGATGAGTGAAAACATTGGGAATTGGGGTGGGTTGATTAGAACTCTTTTCTAAACTGTTTTAAGTGAGTGAATGTCAAGTGGATCCTTTGGTTTATGACCATGCAACAACTGAATCAGTGTAGTCTGTATGAGAAGCATGCTAGCTCTTAACACGTTTGAACAAGAACCTCTTCAGATACGCACTACACCGCTGGACAAAACAAAGCTTTAGATACCGTCTTCTGCAAACAAGTGGATGTATCAATTCTCAGAAATTTTAAATAAGCAGAGGCCATTTCAAGGGACCTTTTTAAATTGGCCTGAAATGGCTTCTGTTCTAGTATGATACAGCCTCCCGTCAAGAAATCTTTCATCTGTTCAGTTAAAGCGTACCTTCTCCAGCAACATACGCATTAGGGTCAATTGTACCTTTCCATAAACTGTAACACGTTGGAAGTTTACCGGTCCATAAAGCTTATTCATAATAAATGACACCAAAAGTAGAAACATCTCTAACTGAGCCCTTGCATGTTTCCCAAGTGGGCAAAGAAGAGAAGACACAGATGAACAATTGAACAGGGGATTTATTTTGTGAGAACTGTTCACTTCTTTGCTGCCTCCTTCTGGAGCTTCTTCACCTCATGCTTGATGATCTTGTTCCTCTGCAGAGACAGAAATTATAAGTACATTAATTAACAACACTTCATGACTGCTGTAGGATTGCTATTCTGACACTTTAAACTGAAGTGGCTGAAGTAATTTTAGTTTAGTCAGCCATTTGTGCAAAGGCTCTGACACCGATTACATTTGACGGAGCTGCAACGGTCAACGGCAGTACAATGCCAGCCTCACACAGCGGGGGGGACAATAGTTAGGGTATATTTATCACTAGGGCTGGAACGATACAAACTTTGGTTCAATTCGGTTCACAATTTTTGACCCACGATTTGATGAAACCTTGAATCTTGTTTTTTTGGGGGGGTGTCGTAATACAAAATTTTTTCTACCACATGGCATCGTTTTGTCACTGATTACATCCCAGTTTGCAAAACAGTACTACAACAGAGACCTTATTTACTGCTATTGCTTGATTTCAATGTTGATCGATCCAACACCAAAGATTGTATTGTACCTTAAAATAAAGTTTCCAAAATCGTTAACTCGTTGGAAAGAGACATAAGAATAATTCTAACAATTCCCCTCCCAAGCTGTAGGGGGAACAAAGAGGAAAAGTGCTTTGGTGCCTACTGTAAAGGTGCTGGTTGACAAGTAGCTAATGCTAATTAGGTAACTCTTGGTGGGTAACGTAAGATTACGACATCGTCTAACATGCTCATTTATTTTTAGTATGATAGTTTTGACCACGGTTAACAACTCTGGCTAACCCAGACACCTGAGTCAAACAGCGGTCACTCGTAATGTTACACCTCCGTCAGCGTTACCGGTGTCCCCTCTTTCGCTTTTAGCCGTCTGTACAGTTAGCTAAATTTACTTGACAAAACAGGAATAAGGCACCAAACTAACTAGTAAGTTAAAGATGTGGTAGCACTGGATCTGGATGAGAAGGATAACTCTGGGCGTTGGAAGGGGGTGTCACGATTCTGCTTTCTCCCACCACGACACAGGTTTGTGGAGCTGAGTGTCGCGATTTTGCTTTTATTCTCCATATCGTTACAGCCCTAATGCTCACCCATCTCATACAAGTGGAAACCTTGTCATGAATTAAAAAAATTATATGGACATCAATAAGGAATGAATGAATAAGACATAGAAATGTACAAAGGACAGCATGTGCTCAAGCTCAAAATAATCTTTTCCACTCGTTTGTACTCAACATCCAGGATTAAAGATATCTTGTTTGGCTGGCCCACCGGTCTTGCATGAATCGACCCTGCCTAAATGCGATCATTTGTGTTGACTGTTGCACTTACCATCCTCTTGGCCTTCATCACCTTGTAGCGGTCAAAGTCAGACATTTGGGCCCTCTGCAAAGATTACCAAGAAGAAAAGGTCAGGTATACAACCAGTTTTCTTAAGAATCACCTTAGCGCACCAGGACTCAGTTTTAGGAAGGATGGACATGTTCATTGGTGGAGTGAACAATAGCTGTGCTGCATTTACATACACTCTTAACAGTAAAGTGTGTTAAACAATCCAGAGTTTCCTACAGCTGTTGAGGGAGATGTGGGCTGCCTCCTCAATATAAGTACTGTCCTATCAATCAATAGAAACCAAATTTATGAAATACAACCTTTACTTTCAGAAAAAACGCAGACTGCATTTCACACAGGATGGGTCATATGTTTATACCATCAATTATTATTATCTAAATGATCACAAACAGGACAACATCCCAATCTGTCAGGCTCAACTCAGTCGTTAACGGTGATCTATCAAACATTATTTATGGTAAACAAAGAAGCACTAAGGTGATGCACACACGCTGGATAAAGACTTTACACTAACCACTGGATTAAAATTAATTTGCAATTTAAGTTGTCCAGTTTCCTGGAGGGTGCCCTGCAGTCGATCGTTTACCATGTTGGTACATGTGGCATTTTGTCCCGACACATGAGCAGCATGTGCATTATTGCATGTTGGTTCACGTGGCAATGAAATGAACCAATTAGGCACTAGCCACACCATCAAAACCTCTTCATAACCTGAACCCTCCAGCTGCTCAGACAACTCCCTCAGGTGAGATGGGAGCCCATGTCTTCATTTACCCATTAGCAACTACCTAGGCTATAAGAGTGATGGAAGGGCTGTACGATTATGGGAAAAAATAATCACATTTATTTTTGGTCAATACTGAAATCAATTATTTAACTCATTAATCTTTGGATATAATGATAGTGTTCAGTTTATAAATTTCATGTCCTTTATCTCACAGAAAGTCTTTGGATCAGAATAAAATCTGTTTTACTATTGTTAAGCTTTACAGGTATCACATGTTACACAACTAATGAACATTTCCAGCATAACACAATATGTATCTCACATCACATTTTTACTCACTATGACCACTACTAGCCTACTGTCATAACTAAATGTGACAAAAGAATATTGAAGAGGCAGAGGGACCGCAGGGTTAGCTAACGTTAACTGTTCCCAGTCAGAGTTAGTTTTGCCTTTTATGCTCAAACACTGCTCTGGCTGCCCTCCTCCTGCTTTACTTTTCTTTACTTGAGATTTTAAATTCGAGCAGATGATATGCACACAACTTGCCTCCTTGACTGTATAGTCTGAGAGAGTTAATGGCTTCAGGAGGGGCCGATGTGCGCATCTTTCAGAACACAAGACAAAATAAGTGTTCTTGCATAACAGAACATAGCAAAATAACCAGTTTTTCCTCAATTATATATTATGTGATCGTTGGGAGCCAAAATCAAAATTTAAATCAAAATTCCATTAATTGCACAGCCCTAATTGATGGTATGTAAATTAAACATTTCAAATAAGTATAAAGCAACTTAAAAGTTAAATGTATACCCATTTATCCTAAGTAATAAACTGGCAAAATTGTACCTAGTTTATGGCATTCACATGTAAATTAAGCCAGAGTAAAACCCAATATGGATAAAAAATAAAAATAAAAAAATGCTACATTTTAGAAACGTTAACACCTCTTAACACAATAACCTATGCTATAGAAGTCAAGCCAAGACCGGACGGCAGGACTGCTACTTCTGAGATTATGCGACTGAATATATTTATCAAAAAAACATTCTAATATCTCCAGAAACTGAAACATAGCCTTTACCTTCTGTCTTGCCTCGATCTTCTTGGCCCAGCTGCTTTGTGCCCACTTCTGATTGACTTCGGCCTTTTCCCAGGCTCTCCTCACAAACTTCTGGCGGGCACTGTAAACCATTACATAGTCAGTACTCATTCTAGGGGCCTCATTAAGGTTCCATTACATGTACCACTTTACAGTAAAAAAACAAAACACCAGAATCCTGTTGGCCATGTGTAAGGTGATGTGATGACAGTTGTTAATACAAGACCTATTGAATTCAAGGTGGTCACACTGGCTGAACTAATTTACATATTTGCAGTACAGCGAGGACACAAATGATACTTGACTACAATGATAGACTACCTAGTGAAATGCTGTGACTGTACTTCTAATTTTGGTAAGCTAGGTTGTCCTTAGGATAGAAAATATCAAAAAAATGTGTTTTATAACAAATTAACATATGTAACCTGGTAGAACAAGGTAAGTACATCATGGGTGGTTGTCTTTAAAAAAAAAAAAAGACTAAATCTTTACTGTAATATGCATCTGTCCACTTTATAAAATAACTCAATGTTTGAATAAAAACATTTGTGCTACACATCCTTAGGTATTTTCATTTGGACTAGAATAATTACTGCAATCAATTCTTCCACAGTACTTTTACTATTAAGAATCTGACCAGTGTTTCCATTTACCTGTGAGGGACTTTGATAACGTAGTCTGTAAGCTGCATGCACTTGAAGGGCATGGATTGCCTCTTCACGCCTGTGCAGGGACCATCAACAAGAGCCTAAAAAGCACAGAGCGTGTCAAACAATGTATATCAACAAGGCGAAAGGTGAGGCCAAAACACTGACCAATCCACGGTCCTACAGAATGCTCACCCTATTTTGGTCGATGACGTCTACGATGGCCACCAGCTTGCCAGCATGGGGTCCGAAAGAGATGTAGGCAACACGGCCGATCTCAACAAAGCGTTTGAACACCTGAGAAGACACCAGACAGCTGCACATCAGAGAGGCCCAACATCGAAAAGGAGGCTGTCTGTTTTGTACGTGGACAGTTGGGTACAGTACAGTTTTAGCCAACTAAATATAACTATACAAGAAACTATTTCTGCGACAACCCAGATTGTGCTACCTGTATTTGTTGGTTTGTTTAATTTGGATCCCTGTTAACTTTAGCATAAGCTAAAAGCTCTTCTTCCTGGGGTCCTTTATTCATAGCAGACAGGATGCTCACAACAATAGTATGCTCAGACTGGCCAGGAATATTTCAAAAGGACTCATATGTTTTGCAAAGAGAATATCTGCTCATCAGAATATCAACAAGTCTCCAAGACCTTGTCTGTGTGTATGTTCAATGCCATGTGTGGTAATGTTTCATGTATGTCTTTGGGTGTTATTCATGCAAGTCTATAGATTTCTTCTTTTTCTTATACGAGCTCCCCAAAATGAATTTCAACCCAGGCTGATGATAAAGCTGTATCGTATCATATGTACGTTTGGAGGCTGAGGAACTAGCGTTAGCTTCACCCGGCTTAACGCACTGTAGCATTGCACTGTGCCGCAGCAGCTAATAGCATTCGACTCGCTAATGTTTCAGCTACATGTGTGCTGTAGGGCTACATTGAGCAGAATGTATACAACGTTTTTAAATGAAAAACGTCGTAAGCGCCTGATAAAAGCATTTGTTCTGCGGACAAAACAAGTGAAATGTGTTCGCTTAACGGAGCGGTTCGGTCTCGCGGCCTTCTTAGCCTGATGGACCACGTTGTAGTGCGGGCCGTAGCCGACATCTTACAAAGCGTTAAAACTTCAAATAAACCTGCATGCCCATATCAAACACTTAGCAAATATGCGTATGAGTGTGTTAGAAGTACACATGACTCTTGTTGTTCCAGGACAATGAGATATATAAAAAGAAATTCGACATTGAAATGCTAAAACTCTCATGGCGAACTCACCATGATGGCAGTCCGGGAGCAGAAAGAACGTTACAGCTTCCGTCTGGC
The DNA here is from genome assembly GCA_026937815.1 of Etheostoma perlongum. Lineage (NCBI taxonomy): Eukaryota > Metazoa > Chordata > Actinopteri > Perciformes > Percidae > Etheostoma > Etheostoma perlongum. Next base: position 25,576,131 of record CM049384.1, on the reverse strand, counting down.
GCACATACGGCTTCCGCTTATACACTACGCATGCGCAGCCAGTCTTGGTTTCTTGGATCTTGTTACATGGGCATCCTAATAAAGCTATTCACTATGTTACATTCATCTAATATTTGAAAGCGTTCGTCAAAGTAAGCTTAATATGACGCAAAACTGTAAAATCTGCACTGGTCAGCCAAGTCAAAACGTTTGCGTCACATTCTTTGTTGCCTTCACAGACACTATGGAATATCGAGATTATTTAAGTAGAATCACACCTTAACTGGTGGTGGTAAGCACAACGAAGAGAGACATGATTTACACAAAAGTGTTGTTTTGGAAATGGAGAGTTATAATTAGGCTTTGCATTTAAATTATAGAAATAGGGGACGTACGAGTTCTTCCTTTTTCTCCTCAATGTTTGCATGTAGCTTATCTCTATAATGCTGGTTTTGTAAGGGGAAAATCATATAGATAATTATCGGTGCGGCAGAGTTTGTGTTTGCATATTCCACGGTAACTAGCTAATTTCCATAGTTCCTGTCCGAGGGAATTTGAGGCCAATGTATTACTTGCGTTGGTACATGAAACATTTGATGCGCACTTGAAGGCAGCACCGGAGGCGTGAACGTAGAGCAGCAACTGTTGTCATGTTTCCGTGAGGAGAGCTAACGCTAGGTTTCAGTCCTCAGTTTGTACCATAGACTGTATATATTTTGATATTAATATTAACGGTCTACGTTCTGTACTCTAGCTAAGGTAACTAGTCTTATATTATATTAGTTTGTTTAATGTGGATTATTCTCACGATTTCGCTATATTTATTTTAGTGCTAAGTAGGCTATTGCTAGCTGTGTGCAACGATAACGTTGATTATGGAAAAAAGTGCTAGGCTAATACTGTTTTGTACCGTTTGCGTAGTTTACTAAACTTAGTTTATTTATTGTTATAGTTTCATGTTTGGGATGAAAGAGCCAAGGAGAAATGTTAGGGCGAATATGTTTCTGCTGATGTGACGCAGCATTATGCGTAATAATATGCTTACTTTTTTTTTACAATAGGCACTTTATTTCAGCGTAGGCTATAGCTAAGGGTAATTTAATAAAAATGTTAATGTATATCACGAGATATTCCTATTTTGATTCATACAACTTTTATTTCATTTGTAAAAACATAAAAAATGGGATTATAGGCAACAGAAATCCAGAAATATATTATTTTGATGGATAACAATGGATATGGATATTTGGAAAAATTGATATTTGCGCAAATATTAAGGGGGTATAAAACTAAAGAAGTCCGTATATTTTGCAATTATTTTGCATTTATAAAATAAATAAGTCTGTATATAATGTTGTAATATAATACTTATAATTTCTATTTAAATGTATCTGGCAAAGTGTAGTGGCTTACGGTATATTGCCCAGTGTTTTTAAAGGGCTAGAATCACGGTTTGAAGTGTTTTTTCTAGTGCTGTCAAACGATTAATATATTTGATCGCATTAATGTCATGTTAACTCACAATTAATCGCATATTGTTATCTATTCAAAATGTCCCTTGATTTCGTTTTGTCCTATTATATTTTTTTTCTCATTTTAATGCTCTTATCAACATGGAAAAGTGGATCGGCTCGCTTTGTGCAAATGTTTTTTAATTTGAAAACAACATTGGCATATAACTACTGTAGTGTTCAAGCACTATTTTTTTCTTTTGTAGATAAAATATAAAAATAGTCCAGAATTGGTGTTATTATTTCATTGTAGTATTTGTACATTCAGTTCTCGAGTAAGGGTTTATTTTTCTACCTCTACTTTTAACAAAATACATTTTGTTTCCTAGGTGACAGAGCGCCAGAATGGCGGATGGTTCAGTGATCTTGATGTAAGAACCAGTTTTCTGTTCTGGGAGGTTTAAAAGAGCAATGCGTGACATCTTACCAATTGTATAGCCTTTGTTGGTATGTATGCTATAAAACTTGAGCAGGAACCCAAATACAGTGGAGGTGGATAAACGTTTGTTTGTGCTGCTTAAATAAGTCAGCTTTATTTCTATAGTTTGAAATCCCACAGAATAAACATATGATAACAATAACCTGGAGGATGGATACCAGAATCAGAGATTTGAGGCAGGAAGGGGAGAGAATAATAGACAGATAAGCTATCAAGATGGCCGATGGATTCAGTGAAGAGGAACATCGCTTAAAAAAAAAAAAAGAGAGAGACAGAGGCCATAAATGTCATTTACTCTGGTAAAAAGAGCTGTACATAGACTGAGATCAACTCACTGGATCTATCTATCTATCTATCTATCTATCTATCTATCTATCTATCTATCTATCTATCTATCTATCTATCTATCTATCTATCTATCTATCCCTTTGTAGGCTATACTTTTTCCAATGGTCATCATCACTACAGTATATTCTTCCTAAAGTGCTTCAGTAAATACTGCTGTCAATATCAGCTCATTTTTCAGCTCTATTCAAAACTGTGGGGTGATTAGACGTAACTTATTAATATTTTTAATCTGACCTCAAAACGTATTTATGTAGAATGGATTTAATACATAGTGGTTAAGGTTAGTGCTGTGACATTTTCCTTTCTTCTTCCTGCTTTTATGTATTATTTTCAGATTTTATTTGTTATGTTTTTATTCTTGGTCATTGATGTAAATCCCTTTGGATACCTGCTGGTTGTTGTAAGGGGCTATAAAAATAAACATTGATTGATTGACTTTTCTACCTTTCAGGTCAGCAGACGATCAGCAGCCGTCTATGCATGAGCAAGTCAGCAGTGAAATCGGTAGACTAGATTACACACACCACTGTCTCACACATCATAAAACTTTGCTATGATAAATATTCTCCATTTTGTAATCCTGTCCCATATGTGTTGCAGACTTTGTGTCCGAGAATAAACACCGGACTGTATCCTTAATCAATCCAAGTGGTGCCAAATGGAGAATAGGGGACCTGGAAGACACTATGTACAGAGGGAAAGATGACGAGGTGAACGGGTGGGGAAAATTCTACCTTCCTGAGGAAGTAAGCATGCAGGTTATAGGTGTAGTGGAGGGAACTTCGTGCCCGTGTGACGAGCTCGTTCTGATGATCTGCTGTGAGGACGGACAGGTGTATGCCTACGATGGAGAGGAAGAGGAGCTGCATTTGGTGGCTTCAAATCTGGATCAGCTACGTCACGTGGGAATGGAGTATCCAGCATCTAAGAGTTATTACAAAGGAGACGCCTTCAAAGATCTGGTGAGCAGTTACGCCGCTGGGAACCAAGAGGGCTGTGTGGTTGTTGAAACTGATGAGTGATCAGCTGGGAGCACTGATAACATGTTTGATATTGTCTGTTGTGTGTAGACTGAGGAAGACTGGGCAGAGGTGAGGAAGGGCGCTGTGGGGAAGAGGCTGGACCAAGAGCATCATGAACTGGTGATGTCAAAAAAGTCTGAACTCCTGGAGAAACTCAATTCCACCAAACACACCACAGGTGGGTGTCTTAGTCTTTGCTGCAGGGTGAAGATTAAGGTCGCACCTATAATTTCTATGTCACACTCATTTACTTTTATATGCTGTCTAATTTCTCTCCCCATCTCTCTCTCTCACTTCCTGTCCCCTCTTAGGAGTCTGCTACTGATGCTTTTTGGTTTTTGTTTGCTGCCTCATATGTGCAAAATCTAGTGCCTGATCTAGTATGTCTGTTTTAATCAAATAATGCTGAGTGGTTTTCAATTTAAGCACGATTGATGGTGAATCCTACAGACTGATGACTGGTTGAAGGTGAATGTAGTGCATGCAGTAAGTCTAAGGTTTTCATTTTGAAAATGATGTGAGTTATGTTATGCTACGGCCTTCACAGGCACCAGATCTCGATCCAATATTTACCATGCAATATTTAACAGACTGCTTGCAAGACAAATATTTGTTATTGTGTTACATAGTGTTTTGTTATATTATTTTTATTTGTTTGTCTAATCCTCCTCCACCATGTGTGAACTTTTTGCTTATGTTAAAAATAACTGTTAATAATTCTTGATTTGGTCCAGAGTCTTTCAAAAAGACTTTAAGAAAATGCTTTTCCTTTGTTGTGTTGAAACTTTGAATGAATCTAAAGTATATATTTTTTCCACCTCTGCTTTTAACAATAAAAATATGAATCATTGAACTGCAAAGTATGTTTATTCTCTTCAGGGAGGGTGAAATGAACACACACTGTGAGGAAGGTTATTGACTGACCAACTGGAGTTCATGGAAGATGCATCAGGACACCACACATAATAGCAAAACTGGGACCAACATACCAGATTTTGGCACGTCACATATATTTATTTGTTTCCAAAACACAAATGTTTTTGAGAAAGCTTAAGCCACATACTGAAATTCAGTCAGTAACGATGTACAGTAAAGCAGAACTCAAAAGTGTTTTTGTACGAATGGTTAAATTAGGTCTCACTGCATAGGCATGGTTTTCCATTTTTACTTTCAGTTTAGTTCAGCAATAGTGTGGCAGACATCCTGTCTCCTGAACACAACAATCTTATCTAGCCGTCCGACATAATGTTCCTGTGTTTTCTCTGGCACTCCCTCTACAGTTACATAATTACATTTACTTCCGTCTCTGTCCAGTAGCAAAGCAGTACTCTGATATTCCAGTACAACAAGCTGACCTTCAAGATAAATCTCTCACTAACTCTGTTAGTGAATCGCTCTTTACATTACATCATGGAAACAATAAGGAGGAGTGGTAGTTTGAATCAGTGGGCAGGGCCTCATTTCCTTCTTTCTGTTTTAGTTTCTTGTGATCTACAATGGTGAGTAGCTGCTTTTAAGTGCATTCCTTTGCCTATATTTTATATCATTACGATTAAATTCTACATTTCATCGGTGTTGTCAGTGAAAGGTGTAATTACTGTAATGTGTTGTGTTTTATTTCGGATGGCATCCGGCTGCTGCACAGCAGAGGTGAGTCAGCTGATTTCCTCAACTACAGCTTGTTATTGCTGCACTCTGCTTTGAAACCTCTAAAACTCTCGTTTATTATTTTTAGAGAAGAATTTCTGGAGCAAGAGCCATTCAGAAGGAATGCGTTTCTGATCATCGATAAAATGGTGGAGCTGAACACAGAACATACTACCACCACTACGTTAGTGGATGAGGTACTGTACAGTCTGATGGGACTGTTATAACTTTTGAAATGTTCCAGTTTTGGGCACAATGCACGGCACTGTCTTAGTGTGCTTGGTACACCTGATTCTTCGCAGTTACACATAACACAGAAAATAATACAGTGGGTACGGAAAGTATTCAGACCCCTTTAAATTTTTCACTCTTTGTTTCATTGCAGCCTTTTTCCAAAAATCAAAAAATGTTCATTTTATTTCTCAGTAATGTACACTCAAAAACCCATCTTGAAGAAAAAAACAGAAATTTAGAAATTTTTGCATATTTATTAAAAAACAAAAACTGAAATATCACATGGTCATATGTATTCAGACCCTTTGAAGTGACCCTCATATGTAACTCAGGTGAGTGTCTATTTCTTCTGATCATCCTTGAGATGGTTCTACACCTTCATTGGAGTCCAGCTGTGTTTGATTATACTGATTGGACTTGATTAGGAAAGCCACACACCTGTCTATATAAGACCTTACAGCTCACAGTGCATGTCAGAGCAAATGACAATCATGAGGTCAAAGGAACTGCAAAAGAGCTACAGAGACAGAATTGTGGCAAGGCACAGATCTGGTCAAGGTTACAAAAAAAAAAAAATTTCTGCTGCACTTAAGGTTCCTAAGAGCACAGTGGCCTCCATAATCCTCAAATTTGGGGACGACCAGAACCCTTTAGAGCTTTCAGTCCGGCCAAACTAGTGTGGGGGAGAAGAGCCTTGGTGAGACAAAGAAGAACAATGGTCACTTAATCTCCAGAGATGCCGGGAGATGGGAGAAAGTTGTAGTAAGTCAACCATCACTGCAGCAATCCACCTACAGGCTTTATTAGTGGCCCGAAGGAAGCCTCTCCTCAGTGCAAGACACATGAAAGCCTCATGGAGTTTGCTACAAAAACACCTGAAGGACTCCAAGATGGTGATAAATAAAACTCTGGTCTGATGAGACCAAGATAGAACTTTTGGCCTTAATTCTAACGGTATGTGTGGAGAAAACCAGGCACTGCTCATCACCTGTCCAATCAGTCTCAACAGTGGCATGGTGGTGGCAGCATCATGCTGTGGGGGTTTTTTCAGCTGCAGGGACAGGACGACTGGTTGCAATCGAGGGAAAGATGAATGCGGCCAAGTACAGGGATATCCTGGACGAAAACCTTTTCAGAGTGCTCTGGACCTCAGACTAAGGTTTACCTTCCAACAAGACAATCGGTAAGTTGTAAAATGAAAGGAGTGGCTTCACAACAACTCTGTGTTTGTTTTGAATGGCAGCCAGGCTGCTTAAACCCAATTGAGCATCTCTGAGACCAAAATGACTGTCCTCAACTACAGCTTGTTGACAGAACTGGAGAGGATCTGCAAGGAGGAATGGCAGAGGATACCCAAATCCAGATGTGAGAAACTTGTTGCATTTTCCCAAAACGACTCATGAAGAATTTCAAAAGGGTGCTTCTACTAAATACTGAACAAAGGGTCTGAATCTGATGACCATGTGATATTTCAGTTTTTGTTTTTTAAACACAAAAATTACTAAATTTCTGTTTTTTTCTGTCAAGATGGGGTTTGCTTTTGAAAGTGTACATTACTGAGAAATAAAATGAACTTTTTGATTTTTGGAAAAAGGCTGCAATGAAACAAAGAGTGAAAAATTTAAAGGGGTCTGAATACTTTCCGTACCCACTGTATGTTTGAATGTATTTTGACTTTTCAGATTCTTCACAGCATCTTCTTTTTGGGAAAGATCAACAAGCCACCATTTTCTCCAGAAGATATTCTGAGTGATGATGAGATCTTTAATGCGCTGAAGGACCGCTACCCTCAGCCTTTTAAACTCTATTCCTCTCAACTACCCAGGCGGAGTCCATTTTCATGTGTGTTAGACATGGTAAGATTGTAGTTTGGCAAAAAGATAACATAACTCATCTTGGTGTTGTTACTATTTATTGATAACCTTAACCCTTGTTGTCCTCCCAAGTCAAAAACTAACAAAAAATCAACATTTTCATCCTTTTTTCAGACTTTTCCCTAACACCACCTTACTACCACTAGTTTTATAGTACTTTTTTGGAATTCATGGTCAATAACCCTCATTTATATAGAATTATATATAATATTTGAGTTAAAAAAAAGCAGAAATTGTGAATTATTTTGACTAATAAAAGATCAGAGGAACGTAGAGATGAGTTTAGCCAGGAATGAAAGTGATCAATTGTATTTGCAAAGAGCGTTGTAAGGAATCCAATCCATATTTTTTGGTAATTTTGTTAAAAAGAAACCCATATTTCAGATAGAGACATTTTTTAAAGGGGTCAAATTTGACCCAAGGACAACAGGAGGGTTAAACATAATGCTAAACATTTGTGGTTGCTTGCAGATTGTCCACCTGACTAGACAGACTCATCAAGGGAAAAGACAAGAACAAGAGATTGAAACAGAAATAATAGAAAAGCTGCGCCAACTCATCAGTGAACTAAAGCTCGGTAAAAACGAGCCTTTGGTTTCCTCCACCATCTGTGTCTCTCACAGCACCGAGACCCCAAATGCAGTCAGGTACTACGGAGTCTCCATGTCCACTTCTGGTCGTAATCCCGGAAAAATCCTGGTTGGTGCATCCTGTTTTAGCAGCTGGGACGGTTATGTAGCTGGTGCAGTGATGACCTACTATCCAGAGCAAAGCAGCAAGTACATCAAGAAGAAATATTTTGATGGAACCATCATACTTCCAGAGCAGCATGTCAGGTGTCAGGCGTTTAACCTCTTTGAAAAAAGAGACAAGCCCCCTTGTAGATCATGTGGCAATTTGTTTGGGTTGAACACAGAGGAAATCCAGGAATATCCCTATGGCAACTGTGCAGAAGCTGAAAGCGTGAGCAACTTGCTTAAAAATGTGGGAGAAATTAGAGAGCAAGCCCAACCAACAGCTGAGACGTGCACAGAGGAGAACAGGAAGAGAGCTGAAGGGAGTGTCTGGAAAGAGCTTGAAGGTTTTGTGCGCACTGAGAGATTTAAATGGAAAGGTCAATTCTACACCCCACAAAGAGTTTGAAGGGGAAACATTAATTTGTATAGAAAATTAATAAGTCCAAATCTCATGATCCTTATTATAAAGATCTCTTTTGATACGATTCTTTATCAGCTAAATCATGTAATCAGAGCTGTCAGATATCACGCTTTATCATGGCAAATAGTTTTTTTTGAAAGATAATTTTTTGGGGCATTTTCGGCCTTTTATTTTGACGGGACAGATGGAGACATGAAAGGAGAGAGAGAGGGGGAATGACATTGAGTAGTAAACCTCTATATATATGGGCGCCTGCTATACCACCTGAGCTATCTGGCCGCCCTATCATGCCCCCCCCCCCAAAAAAAAAAGTTTGTCAACTGTTTAAATAAGAGGTGCCCAAATTATTTCATATGAAGGGCCAAATTGTATCTGGATGGAAGGCCACGGCCAAAAATAAATGTTGAATTTTGAAGAATAATGTAATTCTGTCCTTTCTCCGTAGACACAGCGTACATATGTAATTTAAATGGGAAGTTTACCAGCACTGTGCTTTACATTGGCGTCAAACTCAGATTACTTTTTAACTGCACAAAATGTAAGTTTCGGAGTCATTACTTTTAAATAAGAGGAAAATAAGTAGGAGGGTGTCAAATCCATGGCGGGCCAAAACAAAGACAGCACGGGCCAAACTTGGCCGACGGGCCCCAAATTGGGCGGCCTTGGTTTAAATGAACCATGCAGAAGATGCAAAGTTGCTAAGTGTATCATTCACAATAAAATGATGGTGATGTAAAATTAGGTTAATTCATGTGTTATGATTTTATCTCCTGCAACTTCATCTAAAGAAGTAAATCACACTGTTAACAATAAGCTTCAAGGCACCATCCAGGACCACAGAATACGTTTTTAACTTAAAGGATGTCGTTACAATTTGTTTAAAATGAAAACAAGTGAAATTAATAATGAATATGATGTTTTATCTGGCAGAATAACATTGTGTTGTTCTAACCTAAGCAGATTTTCTATGCTGTTTTCCCCCAAAATGTCCACCGACTGATTATGGGCCCCCCCCCAAATTGCCACCCCACTTAAAAAATCCTGGAATCGCCCTTGTCAATAAGGTGACCCATTTCAATAGTCTCTCAGCATGACACATTAATAACCATTGAAATGGTTTTATATTCTCAGCAAGATTTTTGCTATTGGTCAAATATACTATGTAGGCTATGTTTCCCTGCAGGTCAGTGTAATGACCCAACTGTACACGTCATAGCCTGATGTTCTACTCTTTGTAGCCTCACATTGCCAGACTTATCTCCATAGCACTGTGTCAGTGCTGCATTATAGCTTGGCTACATTGCCTATCTATTCTGGAAAAAAAACCCAATATGAGTTATAATCATAACCATCCAACCTGCGCTAAGCCCTTATAGTGGATGTAGCGAGAAGAGGGAGGGACATGTTAGGCTTTATCCCAGCAAACTACATCCGTTGAGCCAGATTACAGCCAACTCTTTGGCTATTACGACCTCAAATTTGCAGCAAGATAGTTTTCTTGCCTTTAGACGTTGGCATCTCCACAGTGGCAGGCAGATCTGGTCTGCCATCTTTTCATCTATTCTTTTACCATCCATGTCATTTGGAATCTCCCATGTTTGTTGCATTTTGAGCTGCGAAGATAGCCCTTACCAATCTCTTATAATGTTTGTACTTTTTTACTTTTACTTTATATAAGGAGATGACCCCCTTTTCCACCTCAGTTTGAATCCCATAGTCTAGTTAAATTTTTTTATGTATTGTCTTGTGGTATAATGTGTGTCATTAGGTTTTGAAAGATGCTGAAAATAATTGAGGGACAGATGCACCTACAATCAGACTCAGAACAAGAGGCCTCCTCAACCACTATGTGTGCTGTAGGAGGTTAAAATATTAGAACCACCTCTCAGTATATTGCAGACGGGTTCAATTCTCAACGCTTACTGTGACCTCGAATAGACCTCTTTGTATCCTAGCTGCGCAGGACCGGCCCACGAAGGTCAGTGTGGAGACAGACATGTAGAAATGTTTGAGTAACAAACATCTCCACTGCCCAGAGAGGATGAATCCTACTTTTCATGGACCCACCTGGTGATGTCTTATGCAGTGATTCACTGCAGAGTCACTGCAGGAATTTTCAATCTGACCTCAAGTAACACTTAGTGTCATACACTTAGTTATACTGTGAAATAGTCATCATGTGAATATGTGAAACCTTGAGAAAGGGAGAAAGGTTTTGAGGCGAGGCAAGCTCAACACAGGAGATAAGATAAACTTGCAGCTGTGACTGTGTGAAGGAACATATTGTTCCTCTATTCAACCTTGGTGAACAATGTTAAATTCCAAACTTGCCTAATACACCCAACCACAGCTCAACCAATGGTGAAGCAAAGACTATAATACACTACACCCATTAACGTAAAACAACTATGTCTACACCCATTCAATACAAAGGCAGAGCAAGGGGAGAGTACTTTGGAAGACTGCTGAATGATTTCAGTACTCATCCCCTTTGAAAAGCACAAAAGACAAGTCTGTGTCCGTGTGTACTTTTGTCTTGAGGTTTTGAACCTAACATGTAAATATATATACTGTATATATATATATATGCTTTGGATAAAAGCGTCCGCTAAATAACATGTAATAAATACCATTTTTATAGAGGTCACAAGAGAATAGTAAAATGAATGGTTAAAAAAAATGAATGAATATTTAAAAGAAAAAATACAATTACAACAGCCAGCCTGATCAAAACTACCAACATCAAGATACATCTTTTTCCCCCAATATGCCTGGTGTAGAAGAAGTGATCTTTTCCTTCTGGACACAGCTCCTTCCACACCCAACTGCCAATCTAAAAAGTGGGTCATCTTTATTGAACTTATAAGAACATTTATTCTGTGCTCAGAGATCTTCTGTTTGATGTCACACTGAGTTCTGTTATGGGGTGATGAGGTGAGGACCCAAATGCAGAGAGTAGGAGGCAAGGGCAGGTGTACAGCCGTTTATTGATGAACGAAACAAACAATCCACAAGGAACAACACAGACCAAGTATCCAAGGGCAATCAAAAAAGGGCCACAAGTCCAAAATCCACAAACTGCGGGGGGTCCAGGGAACAGCAGAAGGGGTACAGGCAGACAAGACAGGGAAACTTACTGGGAATACTGGGAGCAGGGACAGGAAGCAGGCAACGGGACGAGGCTACAACATGCAACGGAACCAGGCTGCATGCAGCGACAGGACAAAACGACAAAGCACTCAACAAAAGGAACACAGAGGTTAAGTACAAGAGGTAACGAGGTAATGGGGAACAGGTGAGACGTCAGGTGAATCATATTAGGGCGGGGCAGAACAATCAGACAAACAAAGCGAAGCCAGACAAGACAAGACAAGACAGGAAGCCAAACTACCAAAATAAAACAGGAAGGAGAACAAACAGACACAGGGGAACACAAGACAGGACCAGCAACATAAGACCAGGGAGAAACAAGGACAAAAACAGAAAGAGGCCAAAGAAGAAGGGGGAAAAGAACCCAACCAAAACCCCAAACCATAACAGAGTTCTGTGTGATGATGGCAGACACTTGGTTTCTGTTCCTAAACAGTGCTATAGGGGAAGATCCGGATGCTGCAGGAAAGTACGAGGAATTGAGAGGACCTGAAACTGCAAAGGCCTGGCATTATCAACCACGTGTACTAGACTGTAGCTTTAATGAAGATCCAGATGTGATGGAGACCAGTGGCAGAGCATGGCGAACCATGTTCTGGACATCCATGAACACAGCAGGAAGAAACACCTCTCACTATTCCATCCATCTTTTTTCTTCTGCTAGGGCTTGGTCGCAGAGGCAGCCGACTAAGCATGGTATTCCATATGTGACCATAACATTTAATCATCCCCTCTAAAACATTTCAAACTAAATAAAAAACATTATAAACTTCATTATAGGATTTATTGCTGAGCTATGATATCAGATGGAACTAGTTTTAGTTTCAACTAAGAAGCAAGAATTTATTATTTGAATATTCTGTTCTGTCAATGGCTAATATCACTCTTTAACCACAGGGTGGCAGCGTTGTTTTACTCTTAGTACAAGTAAACAACTTCATTTTTATACAGACTTGGGTTCTTTTAGTAGTCCACTAGATCAAAGAGTCCACATCACACAGTTAGCAGTTTTGATCAGTCCCTAAATGGACTATTAAGGGTGTCAGTGCATGCAATATCTTTAAAAACATCCTTGAATGTGATCTGAACAAGCTATCCCTTCCCCAGCACGCATCTGCCCAAATGAAGTCTCTGAGAGGGGGGGGGGGCAAGCTACAGGTCACTGAAGACCTCACTGACACCCATAATAGTCCATTTAGGGACTGATTAAAACTGCTAACTGTGTGATGTGGACTACTAAAAGAAGCCAAGCTTGTAGAAACATGATGAAGGATTATGGGGTTGAAGTTGTACTGACTACAATCTGAGTATGATGACGTCAGGCTACAAAACTAGTAGGTAGTAGCTTATAAAAGATCTTCATGCCAGTTGACAATCATTGCAGTTTTTATAAGATCGAGCAAGAATCGTTAACTCATCTCTTTTATGGTTGCTCATTTTGTATTGAATTCTGGAAAAGTTTTGAAATTGATATGGTTTCTAAAACAACACATAGAATCCCACTTGAAGGGAAACATATTATTACATATTTTGAATGTAAAGATAGAAATATATGTAATATTGTTAATCTTTTTATTTTATTAGGGAAGTTTCATATTCATAAATCAAAGTTTTCCAATTCAAACCTTGCTTCAAACTATTCCAAATTGAATTTGACATATATTTTGAATCTCTTAAATTAGTAACAAATAAAAAATAAAAAAGCTATAACTATATCTGATATATACTCCAATCTATTTAATTAAGAACATCTGTTGTCAATACAATATATACGTGGTTTGCAAATCTGTCACATGTTTATTTCCTTTATATTTCTTTTTATTATTACTACGCTGTTTACCTCATGGTTTTGTTCATATTGTATATATTACCGTTGCTAACTAATCTTATATTATATAAGTTGCAATTTCCTTCCTATAACTTTATGTTTTGAATTGCGATGTCTGAATGTTTGTAATTTTATTTGTTAATAAAAATGTATATATATATATATATATATATATATATATAAAAAGCTTATAAAAGAATTGAGGAAACGCATCATGTAACTTTCTCCCAGCGTGTAGAAACTGGTCAGGCAACGCGAGACGTGCGACGACAGCACAAAAACCTTTTCTTTAACTGTCTATGACTAATACAGGGCTGGTGACTCACGAGCATGCGTGTTAGCGGCAGCACAACTAAACTAAAGGCAGACGACATCTTTTCAAGACAGCAAATGCTGAAAGCTACTCTTCAGACGAGGTAACTAAGCTTTTCTCATTTGAGTTCATGTCATAAGGAGTTTTTTTCACATAACACTAAGCTACTAAAACTATTTATCTCAGTAGTGTAGTTTAGCTAGCTCTCGCTGTTAAAACAACTCATTAGCCATTAACAATAACATTTGTTGTACATTTACGGTGATAATGTACAACAAGGCTGTTTTGTGCCTCGTACTAAACATTGTTTTCAGATTTTACATTCCGAAAAATGGTTAGTTTTTACATTTGACATGATTAGCACACAAAGAACAAAGGCTGTCGCCCGTAACTTCCGCCTCTATCTTTAGAGGAAATGAAGGCTAATGTTGTTCTGCTGGTCTTTGTGACGCACTTTTTTATTAGGCGGAGGCCTAATGTTAATTACGCACTGAAAGCCGAGATACTACGCCTACTAAGTATACTAAGTATTTTCGGCTTTCCGTGTGTATTTAAGTAATTAATAAATTAATTTAAAAATATCTATATCTTAAATATTGATTTCTGTTTAACCAAATTACCATAAAAATGGATTGGATTCCATACAACGCTCTTTGCAAATACAATGAAACACTTTCGTTCCTGACGAAACTCATCTGTGTGCTACTATTAGACTATTAGTCAAAATAATTCATAATTTCTGTTTTTTTTTAAAACTCATATTAGGTGTTATTCTATATAAATGACGGTTATTGAGTAAAACTGGGATGAAAAAGTCTGAAAAAGGGACAACATTTCACATTTTTGTCCGTTTTTGACCCGGGAGGACAACACAAATTATTTGTACAACTTCTGTTCTATTTGGGAAACCATAAAGGTGTCACTTTAAAAAGTGCTTTTAAAGTTATACATTTCGTCGTTAACTGTCTTACAGCTCTGTTGTATTTTGAAGTTTTCCGTTTTTGTGTCTTAAACTATTGAATTGAAAAAAAATGTTTCTGTTTTAGACATAAGAGACAGAAAATGGCAAAAGATCCAATCTACGGAAAAGTAAGTAACACGTGTTGGTTAGCCATCATTTTTAATTTTAGTGGCATGAACGAAATATTAATAAAATGTGTGTGTGATATAATGAAAGAATATTAAATTGTCTCATTTGTTGACCATGTTAATATTTAATTCCACGATATTTCGATTGGAAGTAACTACAGTTTAAACATTCTGACAATATGGAAGGGACTGACAAAGACATGCAATAAAGATCCCTATATGCCATATAGGGATCTTGCAGTATATATATATATACATATAGTATATGGGATAGATAGATATTTATTGAGCCCAAAAAATGGGAAATTATGGTGTTAAAGCACCAAACATACATCAAACACACAGCACAGAATATAAATATAAATGAAATACTAGGATACAATATACATACATACAAAATACATGAAATGATAATAAAAATATAAGAACAAATATTTGAATATATAATGGATGGGAAAACAAAATGTGCAACTGCTTAAATAGTATGCTAAAATGTAATTAAACCGGTTGTGCAGGTTGCCCTTAGTGCAGTATTGTGGTGTCTCAGTCTTATCAGCACCCAGTGATGACGTGTTAAAGAGTTTATTGCCTGCGGTATGAATGATTTCCTGTAGCGGTCCGTGCGACATCGAAGCTGTCGGAGCCTCTTAGAGAAGCTGCTCCTCTGTTGGACCAGTGACCGGGGTTATCATGATAGATACCAGTTTGGTTAGAGACCTCCTCTCCACCACAGATTTAAATGTGTCCTGTTTGCAGCCGATCACGGAGCCAAACAGTTTGTTTAGATGCTGCTGCCCCAGCGGACGGCGGAAGAGCACAGCGCGCTGGCCACAACCGACCGGTAGACCATCATTCTGCTGCACACGTTGAAGGAAAAGGCTTTGTTGCCCACATTTAAACCATAGACCCACCCCTGTAATACATTTATTATACTTAATATATTTAACAGATTGACATGTTAGTTTTTTATTTTATCTTTATTGATGCAATAGATATAAGATCAAGATGGCGCCGCAGATAGCCTCTGATTACGCTCCACTGTGCTTTTCGTGTTTTTGTTTATTAACAATGTTTTTTTGCCAAGCTCTTAAATATTGGACTTTCAACTCTTCATATTATTCCGCCGCTTTTTTCCGAACCTGGAACTTTCTCAGTTATTAGTTGGAGGTGCAGCCGCTCTCTATGGGATCGACCGGAGACGGCGAAGGGGGAAGCGCGCTTGTTAAACTGAGGCAGCGGGGGTTTCGCACTGCGCGCCCCTCTATCCACCTGGCGAAACTCGGACTTCTGCAGATCTGCCGCCCTCTGCTTTACCGAATCCTGGCTCACCCCGCGCATCCCAGACAGCGCACTTCTCCTCCCGGGATTCAATCTTTACCGGGCGGATCGCGTACTGGAGCTCACGGGGAAAACAAAGGGAGGCGGACTCTGTCTATACATAAACGGAGGTTGATGTACAGATGTCACAGTGCTGAAAAAATCATGCCGCCCCCACTTAGAGTCACTATCCATAAACTGCAAACCCTTTTATTCAGCGCGGGAGTTTTCCTCGTTCATTCTAGTTCCCGTCTACATTCCACCTCAGGCCTGTGTGAGTGAGGCGTTACTGCACCTGGCAGACCAGATAACTAACGTGGAGAAAAAACATCCTGACTGCATGCTCATTGTCCTTGGGACCTCAACAGAGCAAGCCTCAGCCATGAACTTCCAAAGTATAGACAGCATATTAAGTGTCCAACCAGTGACATTAACATACTGGACCACTGCTATACTACATTAAAGGACGTCTATCGCTCTGTTGCACGGTGTGTCACCATCCTGCCTGAAAATCTGTGTAGACCAGCTGGCCCCCATCTTCACTCAGATCTCTGGAACTATCTGAAGTTCCCTCCTGCTTCAAACGTT
The DNA here is from genome assembly GCA_026937815.1 of Etheostoma perlongum. Lineage (NCBI taxonomy): Eukaryota > Metazoa > Chordata > Actinopteri > Perciformes > Percidae > Etheostoma > Etheostoma perlongum. Next base: position 25,559,634 of record CM049384.1, on the reverse strand, counting down.
CCACAATCATCCCAGTCCCCCAAAAACCTATCTCTGGATTAAATGACTACAAACCTGTCGCCCTGACATCTATACAGCATGAAGTCCTTTGAAAGACTGGTGTTGGCCCAACTGAAGGACATCACAGTCCCCTTGCTGGACCCCATGCAGTTTGCCTACAGGGCTAACCGGTCGGTGGATGATGCAGTCAACTTGGGACACACCTCAACTCCCCAGGGGCACATGCAAGGTTCCTGTTGGTGGACTTCAGCTCGGCGTTCAACACCATCATCCCGGACATCCTCAGCACCAAACTCTCCCAGCTCACTGTGCCAGCCTCCACCACTCAGTGGATCACAAACTTCTTGACTGACAGGTGTCAGCAGGTGAGGCTGGGGAACATCACATCCATCACACAGACTATCAGTACTGGCGCCACCCAGGGGTGTGTGCTCTCCCCACTGCTCTTCTCCCTCTACACCAATAACTGCACCTCAGGAGACCCATCTGTTAAACTCCTGAATTTTGCTGACGACACAGCGGTTATCGGCCTCATCCGGGACGGTGATGAGTCGGCCTACAGATGGGAGGTGGATCAACTGGTTTGCTGGTGCAGTCAGAACAACCTTGAGCTCAACACGCTCAAAACTGTGGAGATGATCGCGGACTTCAGGAGGAGCCCCCCCCCCACTCTTCCCCCCCATCACCATACTCAACAGCCCTGTGTCTGCTGTGGAATCATTGAGGTTTCTGGGATCCACTATATCTCAGGACCTAAAGTGGGAACCCAACACAGACACCAACATCAAGAAGCCCCAGCAGAGGCTGTACTTCCTGCGCCAGCTCAGGAAGCTCAACCAGCTAAGGAGCTGCTGATCCACTTCTACTCAGCCATCGTCCAGTCTGTCCTCTGCACCTCCATCACTGTCTGGTTTGGATCTGCCACCAAAAAGGACAGGAGCAGACTACAACGGACAGTTAGGACAGCAGAAAAGATCATCGGCGCCAACCTGCCCTCTGTCCATGACTTCTACTCTTCCAGAGTCAGGAAACGGGCAGGAACCATCACTGCTGACCCATCTCACCCAGACACAACCTGTTCCAGCTTCTCACCTCTGGTAGGCGCTACAGAGCACTGTACACCAAAACCAACAGACTCAGGAACAGTTTCTACCCACAAGCCATCTCTCTGAACAGTTGACTTCTTACCCACAGTGTCAGGTTCAATTCTGTACAATAACCCAGTAACACTGTCTCTAAACAGCACCTGTTTACTGGTTCCACTTATTATTCCACATATTTAGTAGTATTATTATCATCATTCTCAAATCTTACTTATTAATTTATTCATCATTCTCATTCCCTATCCCAGAGCTGTTCATACTGTTCATATTGTAATATAATAACATAATACTATTTATTCCAGCATCCTTTGCACTATGCTTTACTTTTAACAATAACCATCACAATTCACTCCTTCATACTTTGCACTCATTGCACTATTGCCTCTTTTGATTGTTTCTGTTTAGAGCATGTATATATTTGTGTGTATATATTGTTTGGTTGTTTTGTAAATGTAAGCACATTGTGAGCAATGATGTTCCAAAGAAAAATTCCTCATGTGTCCTCATACCTGGCAAATAAAGCTGATTTTGATTTTGATTCTGATCATTTTATTTTGGGCATTTTAGGCCTTTAATTCCACAGAACATATGAATACACAAATGTGGAGAGAGAGAGAGAAAGACATGCAGCAAAAAGTGGAGTCGAACCCGCGGCGTCGAGGTAAACCTCTATAAACGTGCACCTGCTCTACCAACTGAGCTAACCCGGCCGCTATTGATGCAGTATATTGCATAGTGTTTCCAAAATGGCCCAGCTTCTGTGACAATATTATTTAATTGTAGTATCAGTACATTCTGTACTTGAGTAAAGGTTTTGAGTATTTTTCTGCCACTACTTTTAACCGTTCACCTTTTTGTTTTCTTGGTAACAGAGACAGAAGCTGGATGACGGTCCAGTGAAAGCCAGCCAGTAAGAACCAGTTCTTTTTTTCAGTTTAGTGAGGTTTAAATGAGCAATAACATACAACAAGAAAGATAAGATGCATTTAGTAACTGTTTTGAATACATGAAAGGAGTTTAAATTTAAAGCAATTAAGAGATGCTTCCAACATTACAATGAATAGCTACGTGGCTGTTAAAAGGCCGCGTTTCTCCCTTTTCACTAGCTGCTGTTCCCAAAATTAACAATGTTGTGTGTCTGCTTAATCTTTAATTTCAGTATAATTTTTGATGTATGATTTATTTATTTATTTTTGGTTGAAACGGGGGGGGGGAGGGACTGTAGCACACTGATTGACTAGCAACCTTTAAATTTGCACAAACATTTTATCTTTTCTATCTTTCAGGTCGGGGGGAGAGAAGTTTGATCAACTCAATTTCTCATCGTGCAACGGGAAAAAAGGTAAGATTATATTATTCCTAAGAGACATTGATGTGCAGTACAAAGTAGAAAATTTGCAATTTATAGAGGAGACTACACACATCTTTCCTCACATCATCTTGCTGTAAGTATTTTCCATATTCAAAACAAATCTTCTTGTCTGGCATGTGCTGCAGGTGCTGATTACCTGAGATGGGTGTCAGGCTTTGTGACCAAGAATAGAAACGAGACCGTATGTTTAAAGAAGCCAGCTGGCGCCACATGGACGATAGGAAACCTGGATGACACCATTTACTCAGGGGCAGATGACGAGGTGAACGGGTGGAATCATTTCTACCTTCCTAAGCCAGTAAACATGCAGGTTATAGGTGTAGTGGAGGGAACCTCGTGCCCGTGTGAGCAGCTGGTTTTGATGACCTGTGAGGACGGACAGGTGTATGCCTACGATGGAGAAGGGGAGGAGTTGCATGTGGTGGCTTTAAATCTGGATCAGCTACGTCGCGCGGAAATAGAGTATCCAGCATCCAAGACCTATTACGATGGCGAGGCCTTCAAAGATCTGGTGAGCAGTTACAGTTAAGCTTGTGGGAACTAAATAGGCTTTGTGATTGTTGACCCTGATGTTTGGTCAGCTGGGAGCACTGATAACATGTTTGATATTGTCTGTTGTGTGTAGACTGAGGAAGACTGGGCAGAGGTGAGGAAGGGCGCTGTGGGGAAGAGGCTGGACCAAGAGCATCATGAACTGGTGATGTCAAACAAGAGCAGTTTCCTGGACAATCTCAAATTCACCACAAACCAAATCTTTGAGTTACAGGTGTCTTAGTTCACTTTTTACACAAAAGGGTAGATCTGAAAAAGGGAAAGGGCCGGACATCCTGCTTCTGACCATTCACTTTCCAGTTGGACTGGCACGGCGTGGTTTTTCGATTCCTGAGTAGTCCTCTGTAACTCTGGGCCCAAAACAGCACAGAGATCCAACAGGACCTCTCCAGGAAGTTGGAACGGGGTCTGAGGCCACTTGTCCTCATTTGCCCTTAAGCAAGGCACATAACCCATTAGCGTCACTGTGTCCACGTTCGGGGCGGCTGTGGCTCAGTGGTAGAGCGGTTGCCTGCCAATCGGAAGGTTGGTGGTTCAATCCCTGGCCCTGCAGTCCCATGTCGAAGTGTCCTTGGGCAAGACACTGAACCCCGAGTTGCCCCCGATGCTGTGCATCGGAGTGTGAATGTGTGTGAGTGTTTATCTGATGAGCAGGTGGCACCTTGTACGGCAGTCTCAGTGTATGAATGTGTGTGAATGGTGAATGTATCCTGTATAATGTAAAAGCGCTTTGAGTAGTCGTTAAGACTAGAAAAGCGCTATATAAATACAGCACATTTACATTTACACTGGCTGCTATTGGCCATATCCGGACACTTTCAGACTGATGCACTTTCTGGTCTTTTTGCAGTACTTTACATTTCCAATCATCACCGACGGTGGGGGGTGCGGGCGGAAAAAAAGCGTTAGATTAATTAACTGTACTGTCCCGGTATATTAAATCGTTTTTGACTTAATTATTTTGCACTGAAATGCCACTCGTCTGTCTGCTATTTTAACAGATATTTTGATAGAACGTTAGCCAATAAGTGTCCGAACGTGGACACAGTGACGTTACTGCTTGGGTTGCTTTGCTGTGGAAAAACGTCATTGTGTATGAGCCATATGTGTAAAATATAATAAATATCTAATTTTTCTACACTGCTTGTTTTTTCTGCATTATTAACCAAGAGTTCCTTTTATTAATCAAAAATTCTTATGTATGTGTTTTATTGATTCAGCAGTTCAATCTAATCACAAAATCAATGACTGCGTTCAGACTGATGACAGATTGAAGGAAAAACCTGAATGAATCAGTGGACTGGTGTGTTGGATGAAAATGCTTTCATGAGTAGAATAAGGGGTCAGTAAATAGTTTTATGAAAATGTATGTAAATCATATATCATGGCCTTCAGTCACCTCAATCCAACATAACCTATGGGAGAATTTGGTGCAGCATGTTAAACGGAATATCTTTTAATCAACAGGTAAAAACCAAGTCATTCCAGATTTTGTTATTAATAGCTAGTTGATTAAGGAAAACAGCCCAAGTTTGTATCCCTCTTGATTTTCTTTACATTAACAGCTCATGAGATCATTGGCGAGTGGTTCCCCTAGAATGATCCACATTAGGTCACAGAACCAGATTTTACTTCAGGGACCTCCATCTGAAAACATTTTGTTTGTTAAAACTGATAAAGACCAGAATTCTATAGTTGTCAACTACAGCTGTGGAAAATCCACGGAGGAAGTGACACCTACAAACGTATGACCAGAATAACCAGTCTTATGACTTTTACTCACATTTGGCTTGATGTTTTTCTTTTAAATTCAGTACTGTTTTTGCTGTGTAAGCACCACACCATAGTAAACAGGATGTGTAGGCTACACATCCTGTCGCTTGTGCAAAAGTAAAGTCTCTCTCTCATAAAGTGTTGCTACAGGTTTGTTGTTCCATTGCTTCAACATTTCACCGTTTCTGCTTTCAACAGAACAAATGTTTCAAAGTAGATAACGCGTTAGTGCTTGACCTTGGAATTCTACAAGTTACTATTCCCTGAGATTCAGAACTGGTTCAGACCAGACTTAACTGCCCCTAAGGTGTGGTAGTTAAATCAGTGGGCAGGGCTTCATTTCCTTCTTTCTGTTTCATTTACTTGACAATCGACAATGGTAAGTGGCTGCTTTTAGGTGCTTCTCTTTGCGTATACTTGATATCATTCTGATTTAATTTTGACATAACATTTATTTGTGTTATCAAATAAATGTGTAATTGTTGTAATGTGTTGTCTGTTTTTCCCCCAATGGCATCAGGCTACTGCTCAGCAGAGGTATGTCAGATAATTTTTTTTAACGACAACTTGTTACTGGCACTCTGCTTTTTAATTCTCTAATAAGTCGGTCACACTTTGTAACAATGGTACATCACTAATCATGAATTCATAAATGAAAAAGAATCAATAAATCTATGGGGCGCCGTTTGTAAAGCGGCTCATGCTGAAAATAACAGTAACATTTTGTCACATTTAGCTTTAAATAATGTTTAAAAAACTGGTCTGAAATTTTGAGGGTCACTTTCTTGCACATTTACAACAATATTTGTCAACTTGGAAATATTTTAAATAGTTAAATCCAAATATTAAATATTACACCTAAATCTTAAATCTTAAATCTAAATGTTAAATCTAAATCTAAATGTTAAATCTAAATCTAAATGTTAAATCTAAATCTAAATGTTAAATCTAAATCTAAATATTAAATCTAAATGTTAAATCTAAATCTAAATGTTAAATCTAAATCTAAATATTAAATCTAAATGTTAAATCTAAATCTAAATGTTAAATCTAAATCTAAATATTAAATCTAAATCTAAATGTTAAATCTAAATCTAAATCTAAATGTTAAATCTAAATATTAAATCTAAATCTAAATCTAAATGTTAAATCTAAATATTAAATCTAAATGTTAAATCTAAATCTAAATGTTAAATCTAAATCTAAATGTTTCGAGGGAAACTAAATATTTAGCTAATATGCAAATGAAATGCCGGTAACCTGAAGTAACAAAATAAAAGCTTGAGGAGGTCAGTGTATGTTTATATTGTCAAATAACGAATAAAAATCATCTCATCTGGGGATATGGACACTTGAACTTGGATAAACGTGATAATAACTACCTAAAATAATCAACACAGTTGGAGAAACTGTATTTGGAGAGTACTTTGAGTTTTTAGTGTCACTTTTATGAATGGTGCCGGACTTTTGACCTGTAACCACTATAGCCAGCCACCAGGGGGCTCACTTTGACTGGTCTGTCATGTTCGCTTGCATTAAGGCCTGCTAGAGCCTATCTATCCCCGCCCGCCCCCGACAAGGCACGGTACTGTCGGCCATGGTCACACAGTCGTTGATTTAACAACATTTCGCTATAGAGTAATTGATCCCTGCAGTTCGAATCAGTGAATGTCTTTCTAACTTTACAAAAGTCTTCAACTAATGTGCTGACCTGGTCCATCTGTTAACCTTGATAAATAAGAAAATGACACCAAAATATAATGTATTGATAATCAAAGGAGTAGGTTGGAAAAATTAAACTGAGGTCACTACATTTACACAAAAAACAGTAGCCTATATGCATTTTATATATACATAACATACGTGCAACAACATAAGCATGCTTGCTCAAGTAGGATATTTATGAAGTTTACTTTTATACTATTTTGTGTTTGAACCATTTTTATTATTTTAGGAGTCACAAAGATGATTGCTACATATTCCACCATTAATCATATCTTATAAATCAATGTTAAACACGCACCAGGTCGGCACGTTATTTGAATGGCCACAAACATGAAGTAATGCTTAATTAATAGGGCTGTAACAATATGGAGAATAAAAGCAAAATCGCGACACTCAGCTCCACAAACCTGTGTCGCGGTGGGAGATGGCAGAATCGTGACACCCCCTTCCATCTCCCAGAGTTATCCTTCTCGTCCAGATCCAGTGCTACCACATCTTTAACTTACTAGTAGTAAGTGCCTTATTCCTGTTTTGTCTGGTAAATTTAGCTAACTGTACAGACGGCTAAAAGCGAAAGAGGGAGGCGTAACTAACGGAGGTGTAACGTTACGAGTGGCCGCTTGACTCGGGTGTCTGGGTCTGTTTCCTGACGGTTCAGTAAACATCCGTTAGCGTCCTTAGCACCAGAGTTAAGTGCTGACCGGGATGGTTGCTAGCTGGCTGGGGGCTGACTGTGGATGTGTCCCCGGGGCTGTAATGATAGTGGATGGTTGCTAGCTGGCTGGGGGTTGACTGTGGATGTGTCCCTGGGGCTGTAATGATAGTGGATGGTTGCTAGCTGGCTGGGGGCTGACTGTGGATGTGTCCCCGGGGCTGTAATGATAGTGGATGGGTGCTAGCTGGCTGGGGGCTGACTGTGGATGTGTCCTGTGGATGTGTCCCGGGGCTGTAATGATAGTGGATGGTTGCTAGCTGGCTGGGGGCTGACTGTGGATGTCCCGGGGCTGTAATGATAGTGGATGGTTGCTGGATGTGCTGGCTGTAATGATAGTGGGGCTAGCTGGCTGGGGGCTGACTGTGGATGTGTCCCTGGGGCTGTAATGATAGTGGATGGTTGCTAGCTGGCTGGGGGCTGACTGTGGATGTGTCCCCGGGGCTGTAATGATAGTGGATGGGTGCTAGCTGGCTGGGGGCTGACTGTGGATGTGTCCCCGGGGCTGTAATGATAGTGAATGGTTGCTAGCTGGCTGGGGGCTGACTGTGGATGTGTCCCGGGGCTGTAATGATAGTGGATGGCTGCTAGCTGGCTGGCTGCTAGCTGGCTGGGGGCTGACTGTGGATGTGTCCCCGGGGCTGTAATGATAGTGGATGGTTGCTAGCTGGCTGGGGGCTGACTGTGGATGTGTCCCCGGGGCTGTAATGATAGTGGATGGTTGCTAGCTGGCTGGGGGCTGACTGTGGATGTGTCCCGGTGCTGTAATGATAGTGGATGGTTGCTAGCTGGCTGGGGGCTGACTGTGGATGTGTCCCCGGGGCTGTAATGATAGTGGATGGTTGCTAGCTGGCTGGGGGCTGACTGTGGATGTGTCCCTGGGGCTGTTGTCAGCTCTCATCCTGACTGAAGCCTTGCAGCGCCGGGAGACTGAGGCAGAAGACACAGGTGTGCTAGCTAGCTAAGTTACCATTAGATTAGTCGTCTATCTATACAGTTAACGTTACTGATGAATTTGTGGGTTAGCTAGCCCAGAGTTGTCAACCGTGGTCAAAACTATCACACTAAAATTAAATGAACGTGTTGAAGGGTGTTGTAATCTTACATTAGGCTACTGTTTTGGTTATTGAGGAGGACTGTATATTTGGCTGGTCTTTAAAAGGTTGTGGCCACCAGGGTGAGGGGGGGCATCGATTAGAATGCAGACAAGATGTTCCTTTTAAGCGTTTTATTGGAATAAAGGTTTATGTGTGTGTGTGTGTGTGTGGTTCTGAAACAGAGATACAGGCATACATTAGTAAAATGTAGATTATATATAGTTCAAATAATGAGTACATGCCTATGAGGCGCCCATGATATAAGAACTGCAACGTGCCGCAACATTACTGCAGTGCAATAAACGCAGTGCAACATTATTATGAGGTAAAAACGAGTATTATTGTTACAGCAACACTGTATTATTTTATCTATCTATATATAGCTGTGCAGTCTTTCGACGCCAGCTCTCTTCCAAACTTTTCCCGAAACTGAAGCTGAGCAGAGTGCAGTGCTGCTCCTGATTGGCTGATTTTCCAGAGGTCGCCCTTCGTCACAGTTACCCACCAAGAATTACATTAGCATTAGCATTAGCTACTTGTCAACCATTTTCCTCTTCGTTCCCCCTACAGCTTGGGAGCGGAATTGTTACCATTATTTTTATGTCTCCTTCCAACAAGTTAATGAACCACTGAAACCATTTTGGAAACATTATTTTAAGGTACAATAGAATCTTTGGTGTTGGATCGATCAACATTGAAATCAATCAATATCAATAAATAAGGTCTCTGTTGTAGTACTGCGTTGCAAACTGGGATGTAATCAACTACATCCCCCCCCCCAAAAAAAAAAAAAAAAAATCAAGGTCTATATAAAATCGATAACCGAACAGAACCAAAGTTTGGCGTATCATTACAGCCCTAATAATTAATCATGGTGACAACACTTCAATTCACTTTCTTTGGCTTGTCATTTTAACTCCAGATTTACCTCTGAAGAAGACATGGACAGCACTAATAAAAAGGAAATCATGATTATTGAAAAACCTTAATTACCCTATTGATGCATTGATTAAGGTAATGTTCCTGCATTAAGTCATGTATGAGATAGTATTAATCCTGAATCCTGCATGAATTCATGATAATGCATGTACCATTATTTTAAATTGTTACCAACGATTCATGTTTATTATTTTTAGGGAAGCATATCTGAAAAAGGAGGACCCTTTCAGAAACAATGCGTTCATGCTTATCAAGAAAATGTTGGACCTGAGTGGGGTCCCCCCTTCAGACCCCAGCGTTACTGCAGCGTTAATGGATGAGGTACTGTATGTCTGATGAGAACTGTTCTGTTCTGTTTTTGGACACAATGCATGGCCTTGGCATAGTGTTTTGGTTTTTCAAAATGAAAAATAATATGTTTGAATGTATTTTGAATTCACAGATTCTTCACAGCATCTTCTTTTTGGGAAAGATCAACAAGCCACCATTTTCCCCAGAAGATATTGTGAGTGATGATGAGATGCTTAGTGAGTTGAAGGACCGCTACCCTCAGCCTTTTGAACTCTATTCCTCTCAACTACCCAGGCGGAGTCCATTTTCATGCGTGCTCGACCTGGTAAGATCATAGTTTGTCAAACGATGACACAGTTCTTTAAAAGTTGTATAGAGTTGATGCTTCACCTAAACATCCTCAGATACTACAGTTTGTGATAAACGTACATTCACAAACACAAAGAAGGACTCAGTAAATGACTTGATGCCTCTGGAAATAACAGCAGCTTGATCGTATTTGTGGTTGCTTGCAGATTGTCCACCTGACCAGACAGTCTCATCAAGAGAAAAAAGAACAAGCGATTGAAACAGAAATAATAAAGAGGCTGCAAGATCTCATCTGTCCACTGAAATATAATAAAAAAACAAATAAAAAAAAGCCTTTGGTTTCCTCCACCATCTGTGTCTCCCACAGCACCGAGACCCCAAATGCAGTCAGGCACTACGGAGTCTCCATGTCAACTATTGGCCCTAATCCCGGAAAAATCCTGGTTGGTGCATCCTGTTTTAGCAGCTGGGACGGTTATGTAGCTGGTGCAGTGATGACCTACTATCCAGAGCAAAGCAGCAAGTACATCAAGAAGAAATATTTTGATGGAACCATCATACTTCCAGAGCAGCATGTCAGGTGTCAGGCGTTTAACCTCTTTGAAAAAAGAGACAAGCCCCCTTGTAGATCATGTGGCAATTTGTTTGGGTTGAACACAGAGGAAAATACTGAATGGGCCTATGGCAACTGTGCAGAAGCTGAAAGCGTGAGCAACTTGCTTAAAAATGTGGGAGAAATTAGAGAGCAAGCCCAACCAACAGCTGAGACGTGCACAGAGGAGAACAGGAAGAGAGCTGAAGGGAGTGTCTGGAAAGAGCTTGAAGGTTTTGTGCGCACGGAGGGATTTAAATGGAAAGGTCAATTCTACACCCCACAAAGAGTTTCATCTAAAAAAAACAACTGAATATGAAATAATAATAATACCAATAATAATAATAAACTTAAAAACGAAACTGTAAACTGACATTCTTACTTCTGTGTTACGTTCATCGCAAAATTGTAAGTCGCATGGTGTCACCTGTTTGAATGAAGCAAAGATCCTAAAGTCAATCAATTTTGTTTGCCACATGAATAGGAGATACATTATGATGTATTGATCATGTCATTCGCAATAAAATTGTAAAGTCACATTTATTATTTGTTTTGATTTGTTTTTCTCCTGCAACCTTTATAGGGAGGGGATAATCAAAGTTAATGGAAATGGTTCACCTTTAACAAGAAGCTTCAGGTCACCATCATAAAATATCCTCCTTACATCAGTGACCACATATCAACAGTTTTAGATTTTAAGAGCAAGGTATTGAGGTGTGAAGTTTGGACCAAACAAGTTAAAGATTAGTTTTAAACCAATTTATCTCTCATCTAGTGATGTAGATGTGTCTATTTCTTACTTCTTAAGCTGCTTGTACCCAAATCACACAAATACCCACACACATTTAAGGGATTCAGCAGTTTAATATCATATTTAATATATTTAGTGTTAAAATAATTTCATTATCAAGAATAGACAGAGACCACTAAAGTTATATCAAAGTTAATTTTTACTTGTGAACACAAGGAGACAGTTTCCACACTACAGAATAGTACAGAAAATGCCCAACTGGAAGCTCTCTACGGCTTCTTATTTATACAAAATTAATGTTAATACAACGTCATAACAAAGTGAATGTTAATACAACGTCATAACAGAGTGGATGTTAATACAACGTCATAACAAAGTGGATGTTAATACAACATCATAACAAAGTGGATGTTAATACAACGTCATAACAAAGTGGATGTTAATACAACGTCATAACAAAGTGGATGTTAATACAACGTCATAACAAAGTGGATGTTAATACGTCATAACAAAGTGGATGTTAATACAACGTCATAACAAAGTGGATGTTAATACAACGTCATAACAAAGTGGATGTTAATACAACGTCATAACAAAGTGGATGTTAATACAACGTCATAACAAAGTGGATGTTGTCAGTTTATCTCATTGGGTCTGGGAGTCTCCTCCGCCTGCTCTGCCCCCAGAAACATCCTGGCCCTTTCACAAGGACAGATGATGGCTCCATGGTTATCTTGTTTAGAGTGATCAGTATAATATGGTATTATTATGCAAACAGTTATAATAATAATCAGAGAAATGGTATGTATCATAATTTTTCTAACATTTAGATATTCCGTGTCTATCACTAGCCTAATGCTAGAGGCTTTGTTTATTTAAAATGGTTCTCCATCTGAAGGTGAGATATAGGGGATGACCTAGGCAGAGTAAGAGAAGGAGAGGAGCTGACACTGACTTGTACGATGGAGTGAGAGAAAAATCATCATTGCAATATAAAACCACCATATTCTCATCACACTCTTAATTAAATCAGACTTTAATCAAATGAGTATGCAGTAGAAGTGTAACGCAAAGGCCAATAACAAGAGTGGCAAATATTACTGTATATCTAACCACAGCACTAGTTTATTTATGGTGATACAGATGTGTGGGAGCTGTGAAGGAATTGTGTGTATCAAAGTAGGCGCAATGAATGGGACAATGTAGCAAACAGCGTGTGGCTGGTATTGTTTTCATCTTACATCATCCAATATGTATAACTGCAACTTTAGAAATCTACGGCTTATTTAACTTCACATATTCACATCAAAATGAGATTTAACACTTTTGTTGTTGTTGTGGAGCTGTTTCATCACCACCCATAATGTATTACATTTATAAAAATCTCCAGCTGGGAGGTGTTCTTCCTGTTTTCCTTTGTACATTGCATTGTGGGAGAAAAGTTTACATCCATGTTTGGCCAAGCTGTTGCACACTCCTGTTACAGCAAGAGCTTCAGGTCAGAACAAAACTTACATTGCACTTGTTTTGTCTTATCAGAAACAGATGAAAGGAAGATTTTTTTCAAAGAAGACACAGATGAACTTGATGTACTGGCATGACGTCTGTTCTCTTGCAGCCTGACGGGCAATTCTTTGAGTAGGATTCAAACCAGTTTAGTACTGAGTCAGAAAGGCCAACCCAGTTTTCCAATTGGTCTTGTAATATGTCATGGTCGAGGGTGTCAAATGCAGCACTGAGATCAAGTAATACTAAGATTGAAATTTTGCCACTATCTGTGTTAAGGTTGACAAGAGTCGTCTCAGTGCTGTGGTGGGGTCGGAAACCTGACTGAAAGGTATCAAAACTGTTGTTTAGTGACAAGAAATGGTTGAGTTGTTGAAAAAACGCTTTTTCAATGATTTTACTTAAGAACGGAAGGTTTGATATCAACCTATAGTTGCTCATTAGTGATGTGTCTAAGTTGTTCTTTTTTAATAGTGGCTTGATTACTGCAGTTTTCAGGGCCTGTGGAAAGATACCTGAAAGAAGAGACGTGTTCACAAGCTGTAGAAGATCAGAAGCCAAACAATTCGAAACATTTTTGAAAACATCCGTTGGTAGAATATCAAGGCAACAGGAGGAGGATTTCAGATGTTGTATAATGTCCTCCAGGTTTTTATGGTTGAGCGTATGAAATTCTGTCATATTGGAACTAGTTTTGCTTGAACACTGTGACAACACATATCCTGTACTCGACATGGAGGCACTGACTGTTTGTCTAATCTTCTGAATTTTGTCTTTGAAGAAGGATGCAAAGTCATTGCAGGCCTTGGTGGATAAAGTTCAGATGCTACTGGTACTGGAGGGTTTGTTAACCTATCGACAGTAGCAAACAAAGCACGTGAATTATTATTGTTTCTAGCAATAATGTCAGAGAAGAAGGACCTCCTTGCATTCCTCAGTTACAAATTATAAATGCAAAGTCTCTCTTTATAGGTGTTATTATGGACCAGGAAATTTGTTTTCTGCCACCTTTGTTCAGATTTTCGACACTCTTTTTTCTGTTCTGTAGGACATTTCTCCATGGAGATCTTTTCTTACCAGAGACAACTTTGACCTTAGTGGGAGCAATGGCATCAATAACATTTGTAATTTTACAGTTTTACAAATTATCTACAAGCTCAGTGACTGAGAGCCCAGAGAGAGTGGGTGTAGAGGGTGTAGGTTTTTGGTGATATACTGTTTTCTGATTATCTTTGTTTGGACACTTTTGGGCACAGAGATAGAGCCATTAAAGAAAACACAGGAATGATCAGAGAGAGCAACGTCAGTCACCACAACCTTGGAAATATTCAGACCCTTGGAGACAATCAAGTCAAGAGTGTGTCCCTTATTGTGCATGGGCTCTGTCACATGCTGAGTCAGTCCATAGTTCTCAAAAACACAACACAGTTCTTTGGTCCCCCTGTCCTGGGGGTTGTCGACATGAATGTTAAAATCACCCACAATGATTACACAATCAAAGTTAATACAGATTATAGACAGCAGTTCTGTGAAGTCATCAATGAAGGTTGCACAATATTTAGGTGGCCTGTAGATATTTAGAAATATCGCTTGAGCGGAGGACCTTAACTGAAGAGCCACATATTCAAAAGAAGCAAAATTTGCATACAGTGGAATGAGCCATTAAACAAAATGGTGACTCCACCTCCTTTCTTATTCGCTCTATTCTCGCTCATAAAACTGAAGTTAGGGGGAGATGACTCGATGAGAACAGCAGTGCTGTTATTATGGTCTAACCAGGTTTCAGTTAAAAACATAAAATGTAGATTGTGATTAATAATAAAATGCATGTTGTGAGTAAAAGTAAGCCAACAAAAAAACCACAACAACCTAATTACTTTTTGTGACCTGCGGATTAACAACAAGTACAAATATCTATGCAGATTAAGACTAGATGATTTCCTAGGCAGATATTGGTTTGGGACTATGTTGGGTGGAAGCACAGCCGAAACATTATCCCAAGTCATTATCTACCTAGAAAATGGTCTAGTCTTAATCTGCATAGCTATTTGTACTCGTGGATACGCAGGCCACAAGAAGTAATTAGGTTGCTGTTGTTTTTTTGTTGGCTCACTTTTATAAACCCTATTTCAACAAACGGTGGAGTGTTCCTTTAAAGTGGGATCTGGCAGGTGGGGGAACGTAAAGAGCTCAAATTTGAATGTAACACTACTCCTTGTACAACTAATACACATCACTTAAACCAAACTCAATTTTACAGCTAGTTCACCTGTTACTCTCGTTATTTCATTTTTCCAAAACAGCCAGGAGTTAAGTTTTCTTTGAAACATAATTATGACTTATGAATGATCAATTATGGTACGATAACTGTCATCTTGGGTTAAAATCAGCTACTACGTTACTCACTTCTGGTTACGCATGTAAAGTGTATTTTCAAATGGGATACGAACCGCGCCCTCCTGGCTGAAAGTCTGGTTTGTTTGTGAATCCTCCACCACCTCAACCTGCCTCCTCACGCGGAATTTGTAGCTTTTACACTTTGTCACATTAATCTCTGCTTTGCTCCCTTAATAATTCTGAGAGGCCTCTACACTACAAACATAGGAGTCGTAATCCAGAGTTACTAATTTGTAACATATTTTCTCCCTAGTAACATCATGACATTATTAAATGCATATGACCTTCCTGAAGACAGCATCTCTACTAGCAACTACAACACAGCCTTTCATCATCTCAACAGCTCCTCTCCTGATATTATTCTCGGATTGGACATCAAAATCTGTGACCTGCAGACACTTCTCAGTGAAGTGACTGTTTTAAGAATCTCTGTCAGATTCCATGTTGTGATTGTATTTTGTTCCTAACTGCATTACGACTAATGTGTGTTTGTACAGGGAGTGGAGGGAACAGGTCTGGCCTTCATTGTGTTCACAGAAGCCATCGCCAAGATGCCTGGTTCTCCAGCCTGGTCTGTCCTCTTTTTTCATCATGCTTCTGTGCTTGGGAATCTCAACCCTGTTTGGCAACATTGAGGGAGTGGTGGTCCCACTGAAAGACCTGAATATGTTGCCTCAGAAATGGCACCAAGAAGCACTGACTGGTGTTCAGTTTTGTAATTAACAATCTGCATATTGACTTTACAACCCCAGATTAATTGTCTGATTCTTACACAAGCGCTGTTGTTTTTGTGGACGTGCATTTCAGGAGTAACATGTGCTAAACTCTCTTGTGTGGTAGGTTCAATGAGGACTTGGAGTTCATGGTCGGACACAAGCCCTCCATCTTCTGGCAGGTTACATGGAGGTTCATCAGTCCTCTAATTGTTCTGGTTATTTTAGTTTCCTACCTGGTGACACGAGTCCAAGAAGAGGTCACCTACTTGGTCTGGGATCCCAACTCTGTAAGTGCACAAGCTCATAAAAGTCATCAAGTTCCTTTATATTTGGGTGTATTAGTTCTGAACTCAGCATCCACACTTTTGTTGCCTTTGTTCTAATGATGCCTCATTACAAACTAGACATATTTGTGATGTATCAAACATTTGTACGGTAAATTTTGATAGTACAGCATATAGTGGTAACAAATGATAATGTTTTGCGATTTACAGGAGTTCCCATCTCTGGCATCAGTACCGTACCCTTCATGGATCTACGTGATCATCTTTCTTCTTGTAGGAGTCCAGTCTGGCAGTGCCTGTGTATGCATTATGTAGGCTGGTCTTCATCTGCTGCAGAAACAAATAAAATCCAGTGAAAGAATGAGCCAAAAATATAATGGCTTATGACGTTATACATTTTAGAGTATAATAAAATATTTTCAACATTAAATTTTGTGTGTTGTTGTTACGGAAGAGGATTAGGGCCACCGGTGAAAAATGTATGCGAGTTCTGACTTTTTTCTCAGAATTCTGACTTTAATCTCTGAATCCATGAAAAAGCTCTTACATTAGACAATATGCTCATTTTTATGTTTATACTTTTATTCTACTTTGATTACATGCTTTAATGTATAAAAAAACATTATTTTTCATGCTGTTTATTTGAGCGCCTGTCTGTTCAAGACCCCGCTCCCAAAAAAGCTGCTGTGATTGCAGCAACTTCTAATTACAGACATGAGGTGTCAAGAAGTAACGTTGTCTGCTCTTTAGTTTGGTGTTTCTGGGCACTAACCATGCATTACACATATTTAGACAGAGGATGTAGAGCAACACATTAGCCAAATGAGGGAGACCTCACACTGACAGAACACAGAGAGGCAGTAAGGCCAGGTGAACCAGATTTAACAAAGCAAAACATATAAAGAAGGCAAGATACCCTACATTTTATATAGGGATGTGTATGGATTAAACAAACTACATTGAACATGCTAATTTGTGAAGTTTAGAAGTACTGCTTGGAGGATTATGTAAAGAGTCAGGCAAGCTGTTTATACTGTCCTTGTAATGAGTTGTTTCTTCAAAACTCGATAGTTAGCTAACAGTGTAAAGTTCTCCAAAAAAACACAAGGCGCAACTTTTCTTGGGGTTCAATGATGAAACTTTACTTTCCTTATTATACTGTAAAACTGTAACAAAGAGCAAAAGACAAACAGAAATGAGATGAAACTAATACAGACACCCAAATATAGTGCAAACCCACAATTTACAGCAACTGTAAAAATGCTGTGTCACAACTAATAGCCATGCTAACTATCAATTTAGTGATTTGACATTAGAAAACTCCATAAAACCAAAGATATGCCAATGTTAGAAAATACTAACGACGTGTTCTTTGATTTGATGAGGACGAAGAGAGGCTGAGGGTCCAATTGAGAATTAAGAAAAGGTTTAATGAAAACAGCAAGATGAAGATGATCAGACAAAGACAATAAAACACAAAACATAACACTGCAGCTGACAGTGGACTGTATCCATGCTTCTCCCTGATGGAGTCACATGAAATCAGTCCCGGAATAACCAGCACGTCTGAAATTTATCCCAAAGTAGTTGAGGGTGGTTCCTCAAATTAAATCTTTCCCCATTGATCAGATGTTTTCTCAAGATCAAAAGTTCCACCTCTGAATTGTCAGGTTTACTCCAGGTCACAGGTATCATGGTCATGGTAGTGCTAATTCCATTCATGTTTACTGGGATATCCATTTCCTTTGTTCTTAGTCAAGTCTGGCCCAGCTGGGGCAGCTCCAAAAAGGAAGGAGCAATAGTTACCTCTCCAGTGGGGACAATGAGTTGCCTAGTGTATGCTAAATGATAGATATGACATGATCAATTCTTGTTTAGAGACAGAAGAAGAGAGGAGAGGGGGAAGGTGAGAGACAGTAGGGCCGTCTTGATCTACTCTTCACAGAGACAAATAATGAGAATTAAACAGCTTGATATGGAGTCTACGCCATTGAAATAAATCATTTCTTCCCAACCCGACTGCAGCATACATGAACAGAAATACATTGTTTTCAAAACATTGTTTTGAATTTTAAAATACAACACCAAGTACAATGACTTTTAACATATTTTAGTAACACATACAGTACTTACGGACAAATAGTATCCAAGGCAACAATGTAAGAAGGAAAAAAACAACACAGGCACCCTGCTCTGCTGCACACTCAATTGACATCTGATGGAAATTTGCAACTGAAAGTAAAACTTAAATTAAAGCTACACAATTATGTTAAAAACCAAACTCTTTCTTAATTTACTTTAGAGAGGTCAGAACACTGTTTCCCCACTGCTTTCATTGTTTATGCTAAGCTAAATACCTGCTCGCTCTAGCTCAATCATCTCTCTCGGACTGCCGACCTATTCCTTTAATTTCATAAATTCATTTTTTATTATTATGCACTGGCCAAAGAAGCACTGCAATTTCATTGAATGCCTGATGTGCAATGACAATAAATATTTCTTATCTTATCTCAACACACAATTCTAAAAAAGGCACCTGGCCCTGGGTCTGTCTCCCGTAAGGGCCAGAACTACCACAGCAACCCCCCCACATCCAGTAACTAACCATAACCCTGGTAGAAAAGAAAACTGTAAGTTTGCCTCTGAATGTGGACAGGCCTCAGGTCATGAGGCAGTTTGTTCCAGAGAGCAGGACCAAAGTAACCAAATACCAACAATGCTAAAACCAAATGAGTGTAGGTCCCTGAATGAAAACACCAGTCAATCAGTTTGGGAGTGATAGTAGGTTGAAATCTTGCATTATGAATTTTGGGGATGGGGGAGCTCTTTTGGTTACATTGTGGCTTTAAAATTGAATCATTATTCTAAATTATATATATATATATATATATATTTTTAATTATATTATATACAGTACATATATATACAGTACATATATATATGCACAAACACATTTTGGTCACAATGACAACCTGTATCAAATAGTTCTAATAAATAGTTCTAGAGCTATAGAATGTGATGTCACAGCAGGGCTGACTGTGACAGAGTTTAGAATCTACAGTTTCTGTTCCAACTGTTGCCAATCCTGTCATTTCACACAGACTGAAAGTGACAAGAGTACAAACCACATCTGATTTACTGTTTTTGACTGTTTTATCTTGTTGTTTACAACAACAAATCTTACTGGATACCAACTTCTCCAAAGGACAGCAAAGTTTGCAGTTTGCTTTGTCGAGATCATGGACACCAACATATCCTTTGACCTGCAGAGAGCAGAGGCTCAGACGTGCACCAGCACTGAGCCTTCACAAGTGCTGCCCCACAGCTCCTCTCTCGAAGAGGTCAATATCCAGCTCCCTCTTCCTGCTACAGTCACTGTCAGCAGGGACCTGGTGGAAGATCTGCTCGTCCAGTTGATGCTGAGGCTCAACCCGCTGAGGGGCTACACTGGATCTCATCTGACGCAGCAACAACTGCTAACACTATGTCTGCACATGAGCGCAGTGACTCTGGAGACCCTGAGGAAAGTCCCAGGTGTCATTGTTGATGAAAACCTCCCTCTTCATCCCTGCAACACATGGAAAGCTGCCGTGCTGCTCCAGAGCAGCCTCATGAAAAAATTTGGCACATCCATTCAGGTGAGGAAGCTGCTGGTCAGAAAAGACCCTGCACTCCTGAACTTCATCCCTCATCACATCATCGAGGCTGTCCTCATAACAGACAAGACTGAGTGTGCAGGGGAGTTCACTCCCACCCAGACAGCAAGTGATCAGGAGAGCCGGCTGTTCTCTCAGTTTCTTCCTGAGTCTATCAAGGAGGAAATCTTTGAGCAGCATGGATCCTGGGTAAGATACACAAAGGTCTTTCAGAAGGCTTTCCCCAGGATAACAGACGAGGAAATCACGGACTACAAGCAACGCTTCACAGAGCCTCGTCTGTCCAACCGGGATGTTGTGTGGGTGGACAAAAAGTACTTTTTGGCTGATTTCTATGAGGAGGTAGAAACAGCAGCTCTGACCCTGAACCCCAATCCTGCCGGTTGGTTGTTTACTGATCACAGCAAAGACCAGGGGCTTGTCTCCAGCACTGAGGGGAAACATCATAAAGCTGGAACTCAAAACCTCAAATCACATCAGCTTTGCACATTCCAGTTTATGGCAGGCGACTGTCATACTGAGAGAGTAGATCTGATCGCAGACACAGTGAAAGAATCCACCATCAGAAGTGTCTTGGTGGAATTTTTTAGAGGCAAGAACCTCTATAGACCAGAGCACCCAAAGACTCAGGCCTTTGAGAAGGAGATGGTGGAGCACATCCACTTGTTGCTGCAAAAGGAGGCCAAGAAATACAGGAAAAACAGAGTCTTCCTCCAGAACCTTAAACGCCTCGAGGACTCAAAGAACGAAATAAAACTGAGCCGGGAACTGTGCCAGCCACTCAAAATCACACTTAGCGAGGCTCTGCCCAACACCTGGCTGAGTAGAGAGGGCCTGATGCAGGATGTTAGGATGGCCTTGGTGGCCTGCAGCCTCATAGCAGCAGAGATCATCAACCACCTCAAGCCTACTGTGAGCTTTGCAGCTGACACCAAGCCTCCAGACTGGACTCCATATAACA
This sequence comes from Etheostoma perlongum, assembly GCA_026937815.1. NCBI lineage: Eukaryota > Metazoa > Chordata > Actinopteri > Perciformes > Percidae > Etheostoma > Etheostoma perlongum. Next base: position 25,538,898 of record CM049384.1, on the reverse strand, counting down.
TTAACATCCCAATCAAAAAGAGTGGAAACGGAGCCAAAAAAGAGAGCTGACCCAGCTGGAACTGCGTCTGCAGGAAGAGCGAGCTCAAGCCCGTGAGGAGCTCTTCTATGCTGAGACTGAGACTACAGCAGCACAGCCTGAGAAAACCGAGACAGCAGCACAGCCAGAGAAAACAGAGAAGAAGAAGACAAAGAAGAAGAAGCTTATCTCTTGGCTCTCTAAACTGGTCAGATGGAGAAAGTCATAGATGCTCACAATGAAAAAGACATTAACCCCAAGCATCAGGAGCTTTCTACACATTTTTTTCTTGTCTTACAATATTGCATGTAATTAATATGTTAAAAAATGCCTTAAATGTTATCAGTTCAATAAAAAGTTTTTTGTGCATTGTACCAGTAGCCAATGAAGTGATTGATGTTTAGACAGAGACTTGGGGATGTTGATGCTGGACAGGGCTTTGCAGAAGTATGTTTACACCAGTAGGTGGCAGAAATTGCTTGAAATTGTATCAACAAGAAGGGAATTATAGCTAACAAACAGATTTTGATTAAAATTAGACACATTTTGGTGTACATTTATTTACAGTTGTAATTTTTCTCTTTTGCATAATGTAATGCAGGGGTGTAGAAGATTAATTTAAAATGGGTTGGGTAAATTGGACCAATAGTGTGGACCAATAATCAATAATCCTTCCTCCTGTTCATACTATGTGATGAGGGACAACAATCCACAGTCCTCCTTTTGTGCAAAACTGTATTCAAAAGTTTCTATGAAGCCAATATGAGGCTAAGACTTAGTCAAAGGATAATGGCTTTGATTGGCTGTCTCTGTTTACACCAAGCAGAACAGCAGTCTATCACAGGGCTAACACATATAGATAGACAACACTTCCAACATCTTACCAGCATGTCTTTGGACTGAAGCAGCTGAAGGAGAACCACACACTGGAACAACGTGAAAACGACACCAGCCGGTCCGTTTCACGGCATAAACAGACATCGCTGGTTGTTTTTACTGTAATAAAGGAAATGGGATACATCATTTGGTATGCTAGATTAAGCAATAAAATAAATTATTCGCTCACACACTCATACAACAGTTTTACATGTTGTTGCATTTGTGGTGTATCGTATGTGATTCAGCCACAATACTGTTTGGTATTTTCCACAAGACCAGAAATGAACTTGTCAGTATCTACAGTATAGTACATATTAGTATTTCTGTAAATCTATGGTTCCCCTGGTAATTACAATAACAGATGCAAGTTACTATTGGACATGTAATCAATTTAAGAAATTATAGAAAACAGCAAAAACATCAATTTAACTCTTTGAGCAGTGCCCTTTAATGATTCCAATACCAATAAAGATCATCACCATCATGCAATACAACTTTTTATTGTTATTGTGTAACTCTACACAAAGGTACTTCAGAGTCCTAATTCCAGTAAGTATATTTTAACTGAACCAGCGAAAAAAAAACACATTCAGGTTTGTGGGGGAAAAGACTACAACTGAGCCCACAGTCACAGGAAAATAAAGACATGATGGGTTTATTATTAATGATATTTTATCATCTGCAGATAAGGAATATGACAAAAAAAATGGCCACATCTACACAAGGTCAGTGCTTGTTTTCTCCTCTTAAAAAGCAGCTTCCCTACTGTAACATACTGATCTCAGGTATGATCAGAAAGTCCATTAAATTGTAATGACAGTTTCCATTTTTCCTCCATTTGTATTGCTTTAAATTTTAATTTTAGCCATATTTCTCTTTTGTCTCTCACCGGTGTGCATGTACTCCCTCTGAAACACTCCCTGTTTATTTAAATGTATAAACTTTGCTGTATAAGTAAAGTTTGATTAATTTAATAAAGATGCAGGTAGGTTGTGATACAACTGTCATGGTGTCTTGTTACTGACCGCATCCGAACGGTGCACTTAAGGTCAGTATATCATTGAAACAACATCACCAGGTTATCCATTAATCTGACGTTTAGCACACTCCCATTAAAAAAAAAATAAATTATTCCTTCCTTCCTGGCAGCCTGATTTCTTCACAAAAAAAAAAAAACAATCTGTAACCCTCAAATCAATAGGGCATTACAAGGACAGCCCACTAAGAGTTAAAAAGAAGAGGAGAGGAACTCTGTACATCACTTGGACTAAACCACTCAAGACAGTATTTATTTTCACACACAAAGAATCTGAGATCTGGGGCCTATTGCACGAAAGTAGAATAAAGATATCCAGGATAAATGAAAAAGCCCAGCTTGACTTAGTGTGATCCGCTTATCGCGGCTTAATCGGTTGCACGTTTGCCGAGCCCAGGTGAAGCTATGTCCAGATGAACAGGTGGAGCTATGTCAAGCCAGGTGTAGATAGCTGGGATAAGTGCACGTTCACGGCTTTCTCACATAGACCACGGTATCGATCACAGATTTACTGATGCAGAGATGGAGAAGACGCATGCGCCATATGTTTCACCCAATGAGCAGCAGCTTCTAATGGAAAGTAACGAGGAGGGGAAGAATATGCAAAAAGGAAAATATGGCTCTTATCAAACGGAGAGAAAAAACCCAACATAGCGGACGGACTGAATGTGTGAGGGTGTAAAAATATCTACTTAGCCTATAGTCACTCCACATTTTTACAAAGTTGTAGGCTACACTGTGTTTTAATTGTTTTTAATATAGTTTCATGTTTCTCTTTTTATGTGATATATGTGCTGGTTTTACTGTAAAGTGTCTTTGACTAGCCTACCATGTAAAGCACTATATAAATAAAATGTAGGCTATTATTATTTAGCCTTTGCCTTAAAAGTGAGCAGTGGGAATAATGTTCCTCGGGAAATGGACCCTATGACTAGGCTTAATTTCAAACCCTTATTCACAACGCTAGAACATGTTTTACAACCATATGCACAAATCTCTATAAGCTATATCTAATTCTTTGTACAATTAATGTTCATACAGAACAATCAGAAAGGGACAACAACTTAAAAAAGAAGTAAATAACTTCAATACACGCTGTGAGCATATGTAAAACAATATTCATGTTTTTTTATTCTTCTGACAAGTGACCGCACCAAAATAAAAAGATTAAGAAGCATTGTTCCTGTGATGAATGTAAACTACACTACATACATACTGTATATAGGCCACGTTATTGGTCCAGTGATGTGAGACTAATTGAGAAGGTTATGAAACCAATGTAAGCTATAATAAAAAACATTAGGCCTACATATTAAGGAGTAACACAAACTGTCCTTTATTAGAGAAGGATACGCAACAAGAACATGAAATCATGAATGTATGGTCTCTGACCAGTCTACCATTATTATCATCTGGGAATATCGCTACATTAATATCGTCACACTTAATCTTCGGAGCGCGTCCTGTAACCTGAAGCTGAGACCACGGACGCTGCGCTGCTCATCTGACGCGACTCGCAGGACCGGGCAGCGGCCACCGGGCAGCGGCCACCGGGCAGCGGCCACCGGGCAGCGGCCACCGGGCAGCGGCCACCGGGCAGCGGCCACCGGGCGGGCACACCGGGCAGCGGCCACCGGGCAGCGGCCACCGGGCAGCGGCCACCGGGCAGCGGCCACCGGGCAGCACGGTACCGTCCCACCGGGAAAAGTCCCACTCCGCATCAGGGTGCCAGTGCAACCAAACCATCTAAACAAGTAGGGTTTAAATCAAACTCGCGACAACAATAGTGACAAGTAGGCGAATGCATGTTAATGAAAATATAGCAGAAGACATGCAGAAGACAACGGAATAACTGTTAAACACGTTTATTTGGGATCAGACGGCAGCTGATTTGACACATGAGACTCCAGGATTAATCTTAGCCTGGCTGTTAGCCTGCTCTGGACCAGGCTAGCTGCAAAGAATAAATCTCCATGGTTACTTGGCCGGGCTTAATTCAATCTGGTTTCGTGCAACCGAGTCAAAGCTAAATTCATCCAGGATAACTTGAATATCCCGGCTTAATCCCTTATCCTAGTTTCGTGCAATAGGCCTCCTGTGGAGAATTCTGGATCAACTAAAAATAAATACCAAGCGTTGTATTACTGTCTGACGGGGTGCGATGGTTTTAAAACTTAATGGGCTAAAGGTTATATGACTAGATTGTTAACGTGTACGATTTCCAGGATGTAACCGTTATACTTTATAATCAGGCTAATACTTTTACTATTAGACCGTTTTTAGCTAGCTAACTGGTTAGCTGTAGAGTGACGTATTGCATTTTGTGGTCCGTGATACGCTGGCTGGACTGCGTGCAAGGCCAATGGATAGGTGTTAAAAACCGTGACGCAGGGGTGGGTGTAGATTTCTGACTTTAACTAGACGGGCAAGACTCTCAGTGGTCACTTTTTTTCATGCTAGCTGAGGTACGTTAAATTCAAATATTGTGCTGCGTAGACTATAACAGACACGTGGTATTTCGTTTTTCTTTTCTTGATAAATTCTAGCTTGTTTTCCTTTGTTATTTTCTGTATCACGTTGTTTCAGTTAGCCTTGTAGCTAGTCTGTATATGCTGAATAGCATAGTGCATTTTTCTGTATACAACAGTCAAATTTTGTCTGGTTTTTGAAAATAAATATATGAAGATGGGTTTCATAAATATAAATATATAAATATATATATATATATATATATATATATATATGTATATATATTATATATATATATATATATATGTATGTATATGTTTGGATCTGTTTTACAGCTACCAGCGATCAAAGAAGCCACTAAGAAATGGTGCCCACCTCGCCGACTACCCAGCTACCAGTATCCTGAATCGTGGTGTGGAGAATAAGGTGTGTTTAAACGGCATGTGTGTGTGTGTGTGGTTGTGTGTAATAATTTGTGTTTATCTATTTTTGAGAGTGTCTGTTCTGCAGGGTCGTGTCTGAACTACAAAAAGTATCTCTGGAACTGGCATTGCCCAAACCTGACATATCTGTTCCAGAATCGGAAAACAAAAATATATGAAGATTAGTTTCATAAAAAAATATAGAAAAATAAAAAAAGACTGTGTGTGTGTGTATATGTTTGGAGGGTCTAGATAAATGTCTAGACCAAGTGTCTAATAGCTTGGGACAATAATACCTCTGCTCCTGTGATGATGTCTGTCTGTCTGTGTGTGTGTGTGTGTGTGTGTGTGTGTGTGTGTGTGTCTGTCTGTCTGTCTTTTTGAATGACGTGTCTGTCTGTCTGTCTGTCTGTCTGTGTGTGTGTGTGTGTGTGAACTGGCATTCGAGGATGGAAACCCGACATATCTGTCCAGAATCGGAAGACAAAAAGACAGGGAGGGGGGAAAAAGTGTTGCAGAACAGAAAAAAAGGACTCGGGTTCGGTGGGCTGTGGTCACAGGGTCTAGATAAATGGCATTGAACATTTTGAATTTAAAACCGCTTAAAATAAATGTCTGCTCCTGTAATGATGTCTGTCTTCCTGTGTGCTGTGTGTGAAAGTGTGTGTGTATGTGTCCATGTGGCAGCTCAACGATGGAAGATGTTAAAAGAAGTTGTGCAGGAGATTTTAAAACTATTTTTTGAATGAAAGTCAGCTGTGCATTGATGCGTCTCATCTGTTGACATTTCTGAATGCCTTCTACATTTCTGAATGCCTGTCCTGTCAAAAGCGGCTTTCCACACAAACAAACGTACATGTGTCATTAGTAGGAGAAACAAATCTGATTTTAACTGTAATGGTCTGTGTGTCTGTGTGTGTGTGTGTGTGTGTGTGTGTATGTGTTGAGATCTAATAATATTTCTTTTCTATTTTTCTTAAGGCTACCACCCATCGTCTGCAGACACCCCAGCCAGACGTCTTGCATTCTACGGAGAGTGTCAATCAGCCTCACACCAATGCTTACCTTCATCAGTGGCCAGATGTGTTAGCCCAACTTGACCTAGACGTGTCAAACACCACTGGAGGCGCGGAGTTTCAAAGGCCTGCAGTTGAGGTGAGTCTGTCTGTATGCTAATGATGCATGGCTTCTCTTTTGTCTTTTTGAATGACGTGTCTGACTGTCTCTGTCTGTGGCAGCATGTGATTAACATACATTGGCAATGTATCTCCTAGGTGGGGGGTGATGCTTCAGAAGGAAATGACGCCCTGGCGCTGACGACAAGACACGAGGGATATCTAAATTGGCGGGAATTTCCTCTACATCCTCCAGGATATTCAGAGGGTAATTTAATCATTCCAACATTGTATGATTCCTATGTGAATGTTTCAAGTGGTAGCAGTCATCAGTCAGATCAGAGTTCTATAACCAATAATCCACTTGTATCAGTAGCACCAGCTTATGAGTCCATCACTTTGTCAGACATTGAAGATTTTCTCAATTCTTTAGATGATACCATCCGTATACACCCCCCATCCGATTCTAAAATTGATCTTGTAAATGTTAAAATAGATAATTTCCAAGACGGTGTAAATGAACAATTCAAAATTCTTTTAGACAAAAATGCAGCGTTAGAGGCGCGGATAGAAGACCTAAAGACGCAGGTGATTAACCCATTGAATGTTGAAATAGACAATTTTTTCAAAAATCTTTTAGACAAAAATGCTGCATTAGAGACACGTGTAGAAGGCTTAACTAAGCAGCTTTGTGAGCAATTGCAATACGTTATCGAGGTCCAGCGATCAAAAAATAAAAATAGAAACACCGTGGTTATAGTTTTGTATCATCGGGTTAAACAGAAATGGATTCAAAAAAAAAAATCAAATCAAATCATTTAGTGAATTCTGAATTATTAGCCTTGATCAAAAGCAAACCGAAAACGCTCAATGAACATGCAAAAATGCTTGAATTGTGTTATAAGATGTCGGGTATCCCATATGATCCAAACAGTGAATGTAATATTGGCGAATTAATGGACACCAGCGATGATGCTGATAATGATGAATTATTAGCCTTGATCAAAAGCAAACCGAAGACGCTCAATGAACATGCAAAAATGCTTGAACTGTGTTATAAGATGTCGGGTATCCCATATGATCAAAACAGTGAATGTAATATTGGCAAATTAATGGACACCAGCAATGATGATGATGATGACGATGATGATGATACTAATGATGATGATGATGATGATGATAATGATGAATTATTAGCCTTGCTCAAAAGCAAACCGAAGACGCTCCATGAGCATGCAAAAATGCTTGAAATGTGTTATAAGATGTCGGGTATCCCATATCCCATATGATCAAAACAGTGAATGCAATTTTGAAGAATTGATGGAACAGACAAATGTATGAAAATGAAAACAAAGATGCGCGCCCAGTTTCATATTCAGGCAATCAGCCATCCACCAGCTGTGCACCATTGCAGAAGTTATTGCCAACCGAAGTAGAGATGCAAATCACAAGCGGGGTAGCTCATCCACAGCCATTACCATATCCAGATAGCAGAGCATCCACCAGCTATAGTGACCGCTTACAGCCGACGGTTTCAGTTCAGTCTGGGTGTAGTATGGTTGCAAATGATGTAAACATCAGAGAAATTCCTAAATTCAATGCTGCTGAATTCAGACAGCAGATAGATATGCGCGGTATTGACCTGAATGATGTTAATAGTGTACCAGCACAAGTTTGCAGTACACTTACCGGATTTTTATTAGCGGTCCGTCGAATTGTGGTAAAACATTTTTGGTCAGAGATATAATCCGAAATTCAGCGTCAGTTATTTTGCACAAGATTGATAATATTGTGTATATATACTCATGTTGGCAACCTTTATATGACGACTTACTAAAGACTGTGAATATCAATTTTGTCAATGGGATACCTGAATCATTTTGTGACGACACACTACTCCCCACTCATAAAAATAATTTGCTGATTATTGATGATGTGATGAGCGAGGAATGTTGTAATATTGAAGTTCAAAACGTTTTTACAAAATATGCACATCACCGGAATCTCAGCTGTATTTATTTAGTACAAAATCTGTTTATTCAAGGCAAAACCAGTCGCACAATAAACTTAAATACTAACTATATCATATTATTTAAAAACCCTAGAGATAAAAATCTAATTATTTAGACTCAGAACAGGTTTGATCTCACCACAACAGGTCGTATACGTCTCGAAGAAACGTTAGGCAATATAATGTCCTCACGCATGCAGAGGAACCTCACATTGCTGCAACTTCTACACAAGGCAGCACCCAGAGCTAGGGGAGTTATTGTCAACAATGCTAGCTCAGACTTTATTAATGCTCTGTGTGAAATAGCACTTAACGTTTTAAGAGGTAACATTCCATTGTCCGCCAAACAATACAAACTTTTAAAGAAGAAGAAAAGAGTGATGAGACTAGTTGCAGATAAAAAAGTGAACAATTCTAAAAAGAGGAATCAATCAATCAAACAGGCGGATTTCTCCTACCTCTGCTAGGAGCTGCTATACCTTTCATTGTGAGCCTTATCAATCGGGGTTGAGATGGAGCACACACAGAAAATGTTTTTAGTGCCTCAGCATCAGCTGCTCTCGTTACAACAACAACAACAACAACAACAACAGCAGCAGCAGCAGCCCCCAAACGTGTCTTTGAGACAGTCTGCCCAAAATGAGTTGGATCAGGCGATGGGCAAAATTCTGAAACAGTCTGACATCAATGTATATGGAAAAGCCAAAAAATACTCAGGTGTTCTACAAAGATACCTGGCCATGGTAAAACAGGGTGAACAAGAAAAAACTGTAATCACGTTATCACTACCAGAGGATCATTCAGAGGTAGATTCAAAAGATGTGGTCATAGAGGATGCTATAATTTCAGAGGTATTGAAGCACATGCCTAAACGGAATATGCGAAATGCTGAATATCTTCTAGCCTCATTATCTCGTAATAATGATAAAATCTCCTAGACAAAACAAGGTGAAATCATTGTAAACAATGAGCATATATTGGGTAGTCATTTGTACGATCTAGTGAAAAGTGTCACAACTCATAATAATATTTCGATGCCATCAAGACCTACGGGATGGAATCTATTTTTAAAAACCCTTGCAAAATTAAATGTGCCATTATCTGTAATTCCAAACACAGCCGTGCGTCGATCTATTGCTGCATTTAAAACAGATGATCCATCTGAAAATATTAGACGTCACACTCCTAAATCATTAAGTAAGCCCATAGCGCATTCAAAACAGTACTTCTAACACATTCGTGTTACCCCTGGCATGAACACAGTTTTTGATTATTTGATTTTATTCATCAATGGTTGCAATTTTCCCCTGGCATTTGTTTTATATTTGACAGTGTATTTTCAAATTTGGGTTCTATTTGATGTTTTTTTGATTTTTTATTTCTATTTTATTGCAATGTACAGAATTATGGTTATTATTTTTTCTATTTGAGGCATTTAAATGTATAAACTGTGACAATGTTTTTCCATTCAATGTTTTTTATTCTATTTCATTTTTTAATGTTTTCTATTTTACCTGAGGAATGTTCTTTTGAATTTTATAACCAATTTTTCTATTTTTACACTATTCTTTTTTAATTCTTTCATTTATTTTTTAAATATTCTCTATTTTTATCTGATTGTATCAATGTCACATGAAATGTGTCTGTCACTAGGGAATAACTTCTTTTCATTATGTGAATCCCTATAAGAGCAATTGAATGTAAGAAATGGTGACAATGTATTTTCTATTTCATTTTTTTTTAATATTTTCTATTTTATCTGATGATTGCTTCAATGACAAGTGAATGTTTTTTATGTATAAATCTCTTTTAAAATGTCGGAATAAAATAATAATAAAATAGTGGACTTTTTTATTGACACGTTTTATCCTTTATTAGCGCAAGAAAATCATTACACAAGCATCTTATCTGTAGAATGCGCAAGCACACTGTACGCACTTAAACTTCTGCGTGTGGCATATTACAGGATGTATCTTGTCAACAAAATGACAGACCATTGTATCGTTACATACCAGATTAGGGCCGTACATTTTCAACACTTTTTTAAAACTCTTGTTTTTTTGCATGTTACATAAAAATAATACACAATGTTGTCCACATGCTGTAGAATAGTAACTTTGCACCTGGATGTCAGAATGGTAAACCTCCAGACAATTTTTTAAGAGGAAGTGATTTCTCGGTTGTGGAAAATGGGTAGGTGAATTTCCAAAACTGTCAAAGAAATATCCATGTTTGTCGGTATTGATGTATATGGCCAGCCAGTGCTCCCCAGGCATATCACTAGGATGTGTATTTATAACAACCATAGCTGGTAGCACACATATAGCCGCTTTTGGTAGATGATTACAGGGCACCACCCCTAGAAAATTTGTCTCTCTGCTCACTCTCTTTGTAAGCACACTTGTGAGCTCAACTGTATTCATTTCTAATAGTGGTCTAGGAGCACCTGTCTTCGGTTAGATATTTCGACTATAGAATCAAAAACAGAGTAACAGATTAGTGTTACTGTACGTGGTAGTGGATTCCTAAAACGAGCTTCCAGGCGTACATTGCCAGTCTTGATTAGTGAGAGATTTCCTGAACACCCTCCATCTGGTTCCAAATTGAAACAAAAAAGTGTGTATCCCGCTCCAAAATCTGCTCGTGATATGGCCAGACTTCGATCCTTTAAATGACGACCTGTTGATTCAATCAGCTGATAATATTCCCTAGCATATTGACCTCTTTGAAAGTGAGGCTGAAAAGGACGGGCTGGGTATGACACCCCATCTGCATTCAGACTCATGAACTCTGTATTATAGTGTTCAAAATTAAATGGGTTACGAGCATATGACCCGGTATATGCTTCATTATCAACAAATGCTAAGACGACAAATTTAGGTATCTGTCCCAGGAATAAATTTTCCTGATTACACACGCGGGTACCAGCAGGTATGGAAAATGTTTTTAACACTACACGATCAATGGCATATTTAGCGTTTGTATGTTGTAAGGCCCTGCTATGTGCCAGCCGTATTGTAGGAGCTACAGTCACCTTCTTTACAAAAAGACTCACTGAAATTATTTTCACAGTGAATAGGACATTTCCTGGGGTCATTAGCACAAAGTCATCTTTTGAGCGGATGAATTTCAGAGAAAGGTCAACGCCATTTAGCATAAAGTTTTTCTTGAAAAAACAAGTCGGCGTTTATAGGAGCTATTAGCTCAACAATACGACTTCAGCTGTATATTCACTACACTGCACCAACCCAAGATTGTGGCCGACGATTGATGTATCGTCCATCTGGCCGCTGGTATCTTTACAAAACAATCCTGTACTAAATTGTGTGTCCAGAGTGTCCTTTCCATAATTTAGCAAACACTCAATCATCCCACGATATGCATATGTATTTGAAGACTGAGTGATTAATCTATCCCCCAGCATTATGTCCACTTGGGAAAAAAGAGTACAACCAGGATAATTTATAAATCCCACATGTGCTGCATTGGCTAACACAGTACCATCAGGATTCGTAATCCTTACACGCAAATATAGGTATGAGTCGTTAAAATCCATATAATCTTCACCAGAGGCAGATATAAAAAACTCAATTGGACCTGCATCTGTCAGGGCCGACACAGGGGGTATTTCTGTATAGCATGCTTTTTCAATAGACGTCTGTGTGTATGGCACAGTGAATAGATCCAGCTCTGTCTTCACGCACTCTTGAGACTGATTATGAATGAACGTCATGCTTGATATCTCTCGAAGAACAAACTGAAAATATGGATGTGTGTATATGTATATACAGTGCCTTGCGAAAGTATTCAGCCCTTTTCAACCTTTTGTCACATTTCAGGCTTCAAACATAAAGATATAATATTTTTATTTTTTGTGAGGAATCACCAACAAGTGGGACACAATTGTGAAGTGGAACGAAATCTATTGGATATTTTAAACTTTTTTAGCAAATAAAAAACTGAAAAGTGGTGCGTGCAAAATTATTGGGCCCCTTTACTTTCAGTGCAGCAAACTCACTCCAGAAGTTTAGCGAGGATCTCTGAATGATCCAATGTTGTCCTAAATGACTGATGGTGATAAATAGAATCCACCTGTGTGTAATCAAGTCTCTGTATAAATGCACCTGCTCTGTGATAGTCTCAGGGTTCTGTTGAAAGTGCAGAGAGCATCATGAAGACCAAGGAACACACCAGGCAGGTCCGTACTACTGTTGTGGAGAAGTTTAAAGCCGGATTTGGATACAAAAAGATTTCCCAAGCTTTAAACATCCCAAGGAGCACTGTGCAAGCGATCATTTTGAAATGGAAGGAGTATCAGACCACTGCAAATCTACCAAGACCTGGCCGTCCCTCTAAACTTTCAGCTCAGACAAGGAGAAGACTGATCAGAGATGCAGCCAAGAGGCCCATGATCACTCTGGATGAACTGCAGAGAACTACAGCTGAGGTGGGAGAGTCTGTCCATAGGACAACAATCAGTCGTACACTGCACAAATCTGCCCTTTATGGAAGAGTGGCAAGAAGAAAGCCATTTCTCAAAGATATCCATTAAAAAGTCTCGTCTAAAGTTTGCCACAAGCCACCTGGGAGACCACCAAACATGTGGAAGAAGGTGCTCTGGTCAGATGAAACCAAAATCAAACTTTTTGGCCACAATGCAAAACGATATGTTTGGCGTAAAAGCAACACAGCTCATCACCCTCAACACACCATCCCCACTGTCAAACATGGTGGTGGCAGCATCATGGTTTGGGCCTGCTTTTCTTCAGCAGGGACAGGGAAGATGGTTAAAATTGAGGGGAAGATGAATGCAGCCAAATACAGGACCATTCTGGATGAAAACCTGTTGGAGTCTGCAAAAGACCTGAAACTGGGACGGAGATTTATCTTCCAACAACACAATGATCCCAAACATACAGGAAAATCCACAAAGGAATGGTTCACAAATAAACGTATCCAGGTGTTAGAATGGCCAAGTCAAAGTCCAGACCTGAATCCAATCGAGAATCTGTGGAAAGAGCTGAAAACTGCTGTTCACAAACGCTCTCCATCCAACCTCACTGAGCTCGAGCTGTTTTGCAAGGAAGAATGGGCAAGAATGTCAGTCTCTCGATGTGCAAAACTGATAGAGACATACCCCAAGCGACTTGCAGCTGTAATCGCAGCAAAAGGTGGCTCTACAAAGTATTAATGCAAGAGGGCCGAATAATTTTGCACGCCCCACTTTTCATTTTTTTATTAGTTAAAAAGTTTCAAAAATCCAATAGATTTCGTTCCACTTCACAATTGTGTCCCACTTGTTGGTGATTCTTCACAAAAAAATAAAAAATGTTATATCTTTATGTTTGAAGCCTGAAATGTGTCAAAAGGTTGAAAAGTTCAAGGAGGCCGAATACTTTTGCAAGACACTGTATGTGTGTGTGTGTGTGCGTGTGTGTATGTATGTATGTGTGTGTCAACCGTTTGGCTGTCCCATGCTTTGTTATATGAATACTGTAATCCTCTCACTTCATATCTGTGAGAACTCCTGTACATATAATCTCGTGTTGAAATTCCCAGAAATAAATCATACATTAAAAAAAACATGTCTTCTCATTGACCAGCTGAACTATTCCAAAGTCTAAAGTTAATTTAACGGAGGGCAGAATGTCCCGGCTGTATGAAAGGTATCTGCTCAGACTCCAGAACCACTTCACATAGTGTTAAGTTGAACATGAGAGACCAGCTCCAGTTTAAAGAAAATAAAAAGAGATCAATGTATAAAACTTCCTAATTTTAAAAGACAGATCGATTAGGGTATTTTTTCAATTTTTTATTTTTTTTTATTTCAATGATTTATCTGTTGTCAGGAACACCGGATCACCCGGAGAAACCCTACACTTCTATGGCTGAACCTGCCAGTCTTTGGAGTGTGACAGGAAACCGGATCACCCGGAGTATTGCCACGCTTGCTTCTTCTTTTTGTGAGGCTGTAGTCCCAATCACAAGCTGCCATGTCGCCTCAGAAGAGGAGGGAGAGAGGATGGATGGGAGACAGATGGCAGATAGATGATGTCCAGTTCACACAAGACTTTATCCCAGACTTTAGAGGAGGAAAGTCTGGCGGTAGAGGGTAGTAGGGGGGGAAAGGGCTGGGGGAATAGGAGTGAAGACGAGAAGGGGGGAGGAGGAAAGAAAGGAAGTCACACCTCTCTCCTCTGCCTCCTCTCCTGCTTTTTTTCCTCCTCGTTTTGTTTTTTCAGTCTTTTCAATTCCTCCTTCTCTTTCTTCTCATTTTCCTTTTTCACTTTCTTCTCTCTCTCTGCTTCCTCCTTCCTCACTTTCTTTTCTCTCTTCTCCATCTCCTCCTTTTCTTTCTTCTGTCTTTTTAATTCCTCCTCCTCTGCCTTCTTTTCCTGTCTTTTCAGCTTGGCCTTCTCCTTGTCAGTTTTCAGGGCGAGCTCCTGGAGGCTGATTTGAAGAACCTGGAGCTCGGTGTTGTTCTGGGTGAGGATCTTTATTTGTTCCTCCTTTTGAGCCACCTTGATGCTCCACTCGTCCTTCATCTCTCTGCTTTTTCTTTCCAGCTCCTGTGCTCTCTCGGAGATCTCCTGCGTTGCAGCCATATTGCACCTCACCTGATCTTCTAGAGCCGCCAGTTTGGTTTGCCACTCCGCCTCGCTCTGGATGAGCTCGCTTTCTTTCTTCTGTAGCTTGGCTACACACTCCAGTGTCTCTGTTTGAAGCGCCTTCTTTTCAGATAATAACCTGTTGATGAGATCGTCCTTTTCCAGAACGACCCGGCTGAACTCCTTGTCTAAGGCGTCTTGCGTAATTCTGAGCTCGTTGAATTCCTGCTGCTGTTTTAAAATCAAGCCTTTTTGTAACTCCTTTAAATCCCTGTTTTCAATGATCAACGCCTTGTTTTTTAACTGGATTAAATTGACCTTGTCCTGCCAGGCCTGTCTCCTCCTCTTGTCCTCCTCTTTTATGGCTGCACAGAACCGGTGGAACTCTGAAGTCCAGTGGTTTTGGACTGACTCTGTGAAGTATTTCTCGTTGGTCACCCTTTCCTTAAGGAAGCGGATCTCTTCTTCTGTTTGAGTCTGTCTGAGTTTCTGCTCCTTCTTTAGGTTTTTCCTCATTGTTCTTTCTGACTGCAAAGTCTTGTAGATTTTCTTCTTCTCCTCCACCAGGCCAGCATTCACTGAGACCAGCTCTTTGTTTTGGTTTTGGACCTCCAGAAGGGCTTTTCTCAGGTTCTCAAGCTGTGCGCTGGCAGTTTCGGGAACGACGGTCGCCATGATAGCCACAAAGAAATATCTTTGAAGATATTTTAATATTTCTTCCCAGTAGTAGAGTATTTAGTAGTAGTACTGCTGTATTGCAGTTTAGTTCAAAGGTGGTTCAGTTTCGAGCTCTGTTCCAACAAAGATGTGTCTCTTAACGGAGGGCAGGTTTCAACTGAAAGGTTGTGTTTCTCAGTAAGATATAGCGTCTGTGATCAAAGCCATAGAACGTTGTGATGTCACACGCTTGTGACCTCACACTAAACCTTTTATATCAATGTCATGAAAAGATGTGTGATGTCACACATTCTAAACCTTCTATGAATATTAATCTTCTCCAAAAAAAATTATAATAATAATAATTCCTTCAAAATAAAACTCCAGTTAAAATTAAGCATGACATCATTTGCATAGTGTGGAATCCTCTTTAAACATGAACAGTATTATAAATAGGACATAGATATAGATTTAGTTTTCATGACAATGTAATCTGCAATATTACAGTATAACTCCAAAGAATATTGGAATTACAAGCAAATAGCGAATGAGCTATGGGATCAAATGTGATTTTGCACTAGCACAAGACACAATAGTAGCCTACAGTTCTAATGAGAAAGGTGGAATTAGCTTCTTATAACGTTACTACGGGTCACTTTTCCCAAGGTGGAAACAGTTAAGATAGATGTTAATAAAACAGACCCAAAACTTCCTTCTGCAGCTTTTCATAAGAAAAGATCCATTTCTAACCTGCCATTAGCTCGCATAACATTACTGTAATAATGTGCAGTTAGGCCTTTGCTTAGCTTTAAAGGTGCCCTGCCACACAAAACCGTTTTTTCTTGCATTTCTTGAACTATGTTAGGTCCCAGAGATGGGAAGTAACGAAGTACAAATACTTCGTTACTGTAGCCTACTTAAGTAGATTTTTCTGATATTTTTACTTTACTATACTATTTATTTTTGTGGCGACTTTTTACTTCTACTCCTTACATTTTAACACAAATATCGGTACTTTCTACTCCTTTGAGAACTGGAAGTCGTATAACTTATGTTGTCAGTTCACATAAGCCTGTTATTGGTCTATAGTTCTTGGAAACTTAGCTAGAGAGAAGATGTCTCCGTCTGCGTTTTAACAGACACACCTGGGGCGAAGTTGGAAACCAGAATCAGCTTTAATACAGTCCTAATCTAGTCCTTAACTTTCACATCATTTCACTGGTGTTATCGTTATTATTTTTTACGTCATCAATACCATATTCAATCTCAATGGATTGGAATATATCTACCGAATGTTGCCTTTGACGCACGACTAAGACAGCTCAACAGATTCGGCATTCTGCATTCATTCACAGCAAATCTGCTGCTTGGTGGCGCTAACGTTAGCACATAGCCTAGTAGTATGGAGGGCGACAAGAAAACATTCCCATCATCCTCGGCCTTATCTAAAAGATGTTTGAGACAGTAGGCATCAAGAAGGACTCCTGGCCAATGTGCTGGGGAACTTCTTCATTAGTGTCTGTTTAGTAATTCATATTTTAATCCTTTATTTTCTTTCCAGAAGACATATTTGAACACATACACGTAGACTCATTTAAATGTTATGGGGAATAATAAAAATAGAAACTGGATCTGTGAATTCCCACAGAGTCACAACTGAATTCATATCTTGCTAATGAGTCAAAATCTTATTAACCTGGAGTTTCTGTCATAATAATCATATGTTTTAGGCCTATTGGCAGACATCCATTTAAAATGTAGCCATTGCCATATAAAGAGCATGTCCTCCATGTCCACTGAAGTTCCTCAGCGTGCTCTCTAGTAACATTGGTGTGCTCCAGGTAGCTTTGCATAAAAAATGGTTATCATTCGCAAGGCTACTTTTTGCTTTTTTATACTTTAAGTAAATTTCCAAGCCTGTACTTTTTGTTTTACTTGAGTAAAGAAGTTTAATCAGTACTTCCACTTTTACCAGAGTATTTTTTAACACAAGTATCTGTACTTCTACTTAAGTACGGAAAGTGAGTACTTTTGCCATCTCTGTTAGGTCCATATGTGTTTGTGTTATGTGGTGAATGTGAAAATGAACTCCTACCTCTGTCAGCTCTAGCCACTGAAAAGAAATGCTCGTTGAATAATTAGCTTAGTTTCTAGATGTAGACAGTCACAGAGGATAGAGTAACAAGAGGAAAATTGCACAACAGATAGCAGTTTGTTAGCTCACATGTCTTTAGGGTGCTAGTTAGTGTCTGTTAGCTCACATGGCTTTAGGGTGCTAGTTAGTGTCTGTTAGCTCACATGTCTTTAGGGTGCTAGTTAGTGTCTGTTAGCTCACATGTCTTTAGGGTGCTAGTTAGTGTCTGTTAGCTCACATGGCTTTAGGGTGCTAGTTAGTGTCTGTTAGCTCACATGGCTTTAGGGTGCTAGTTAGTGTCTGTTAGCTCACATGTCTTTAGGGTGCTAGTTAGTGTCTGTTAGCTCACATGTCTTTAGGGTGCTAGTTAGTGTCTGTTAGCTCACATGGCTTTAGGGTGCTAGTTAGTGTCTGTTAGCTCACATGGCTTAAGGGTGCTAGTTAGTGTCTGTTAGCTCACATGGCTTTAGGGTGCTAGTTAGTGTCTGTTAGCTCACATGTCTTTAGGGTGCTAGTTAGTGTCTGTTAGCTCACATGGCTTTAGGGTGCTAGTTAGTGTCTGTTAGCTCACATGGCTTTAGGGTGCTAGTTAGTGTCTGTTAGCTCACATGGCTTTAGGGTGCTAGTTAGAAGATTTCTGCTCATGTTTACAACTTTGTGCACATTCTAAATATAACTCCTCCCATGTCTGTTGTCCGAGATTTGGAGAGTTGTAATATAGTCTGCTGTGCATGTTATTGCTCCGCTGATATGGTAGCATCTCATTCAGACCGTCTGACAGACACAGAGGCCCATTTGGGTCTCTGACAGAGTTTAGAGGAGGCTGAACGCTGCTCTTCATCGGAGGACTATGTTGAATAAAATAAACCTTAAATGTTTCATCACTATGTAATAATACATGTTATAATGTATTAAAGATGTATGCTACAGTTGGGTCATGCTATGTAATTACCATTGTTTGTCCTAAGAAAGGAAGATCAAGCTGACCCTTTGGTGTCCTCACCTACCCCCTCTCTCCTTCCTCTCTGTCTCTGTCCTTATGGTTTGGAACAAAAGACTATTAACATATAGACAGATACTGTTTGCTTCACAAAAGGGAAGTAACCATCTGTCTCCAACCACCTGGTGTCTCAAGACTAGGCTAAGACATTGGAATGCTGATTCACTGTATTATGTTAGATCTTCTCACTAACATGATAATTACCGTTTGATCTGTGTGGGAAAACGACCCCAAATGGACGAAGTTAGGGCATGTCCTTCCTAATTGGACAGCGAAGAAAACCAACCAGACTCGTCCTACTTGTGACCATGGCAATAAAGAGCCAATAAGGAGGGACTTTACTCACAAGGTGGAAGAGAACCGCCCCTGGAGTAGAAGGAATATAGGTGGGGGGGGAGACGAGATTTCGGGGCGAAACAGATGTGAAACTTTCGGGTAGAGCAACTGTTTCATCCCGCTGCAGCGTAATTCTTGTGCCTTGACTTATCATTTTTGTTTAATAAATCTTTGTGATAACCTTCCAATTTGACCCTCAGCCTCCTTCCTCAGAGATTCAACGAACACGAAGTTAGCTAATTCTAACAACTACATGGATGCAACGCGTCACTGTCCACAGCAGAGCGGGTCCACTAAAATGAACTGAAGTTGCTACGCTACCAGCCGTGCTGCTCACCTCTATTGTTACAGAGAGAGTGGACACGAAGCGACGGATATAGAAAGCCAAATAGTCCAAATACACGTGATTTCTCACACGTAAACAACACGTAAACAACGCGCAAACAACGCGTAAACAACACGTAAACAACGCGTATATTTTTCACACGTTAACAACACGTAAAATACACGTAAACAACGCGTAAATTACGCGTAAACAACGCTTAGACAACGTGTTGTTTACGTGTTAATTTCACGTGAATTTGAGCCATTTGGTCACTTCTCCATTTTGAATGGGTGAGCGTCCTAAGCTCCCATTGGCTGCTGAGCAGTAGGGTCAAACCATTTCTGTAAGCCTGGGGAGGGGGTCGCCTGCCAACATTCAACATGCAAAGGATCCTCTCACTTCTTTTCTTTCTCATTTCTTCTTTTTTGATTTACCTTTTAAAAAAAAAATATTAATTTAACTCAATGAATTTACTATTCAATTATAAACTATTTTCATCAAGATAACATTACCGCCTTTTGCTCCACTGCTGCCTTTTTGTTTGAGTGTAGCATTTTTTTATTTCTTGCACATACAGTAGTTCCTGGTTATTTAGCTGTTGTATATTTTTTTCTGTACAAGCTTTCTTTATATATTTGCAATTGGTTAGTGTGTATATACTTTGAGAAATAATAGCTTTTTTTTCTACAACTATTTAGCTTACTATTTAACTTACAAACTATTTTGCTGCAAAAAGGATGGATGAGATGGACCTGCATGTCTACATAGGGCCGCTAATCTTAACACACACACACACACACACACACAGGTCCTTAGTCAAGTCTGGATCTAGGCTGAATCCCATTTCTCTATCTTACCCCTACCCCTTACCCGTACCCCTTGGCCCTTGAAACCAAGGGGTAAGTGCTAGGGGTGAAAACATACCCCTATGAAATGGGACACCACTTGGTTACATCACCATACAGTATTGATCACAAACTTCCAAGATGCAATACATGTGCATACACATGTATCATGTATACATACATATACACTCTGTATACATGGTGTGTTGTATATCTGTTTTAGTTATCACCTTTTTTGAATGTCAAAAACATTTTGTTAACAAAGATCTGTCATTATTGCCGATAAATTAAACATAACAGGCAAAAACATTACATAAAATGATGTTACAGAACCATTATCAACTATTAGAACCATACCTAACATGTCACACACATAAAAAGGCACTCATATGTGTAAAACTAACAAAAATACACACAAGACCACAAACAAACAAATTAACTACAGCTGTTCTGATATTCCAGAACAGTCTGATGCCTTTTGGCCTCACATTTCATCAGTGTCCCATATCAAAACCAACAACAATATACAAGTGCATGAACAGGAATTAATTACAAATGATTACAATGATACAGTACAAATGCAATAATGATAATGTGTGTTTACAAGTGAGGTCGCGTCCACACTTTGTTTCAAGGGGTATACACCCCTCGATCTATCCCCTACCCCTCGGTCGTAATAAGAAATGGGACACCACTAGGTCACTAGGCGTGAACGCGCAAAACCAAGGGGAAGGGGTAAGGGGAAGGGGTAAGATAGAGAAATGAGATTCAGCCCTAGTCTTTGGGATGCAGAGATCCACAAGTAGGCCTACTTGATACAAGAATATTATTAACCACATATGCAGCACCTTAAAAAATAATATTTATAATAAATCTCGACTTTAGTAACGAAAAACATAATGACAGAGCTTGTATAAAAACAACTAGTGTCTTCACTAAATAAATGTAGTCTTTTTTCATTGAGAAGAGGAAAAATTCAGATATTCACACACTTTGTGATCAATAACAGGCTGTTTCTTCATCCTAAGATTTGGCATTCACAATTACAGTAATCTGCTTCATTTTAGGGATTTAGTGAAGGCGGGTCATTTTCTATCCGGTGGACAAGGTATTGTGTACACAAAAAGGATCACAACACCATGGTTAAGTTGCCTGCAACAGACTTACACCTGTTCAGTCAAGCCGTTTTTTAAAAATTGTGTGTGAGTTAATCTGATGAAGTATAATGTAGGTATCCTGAGGCTCTGAGGCTCTGGAGTATTATCTAAAAGGCCGCACAGTACATTTATTTTTGCTGCATTGGTATTTAAACTGAACTACTACTTCTTCATTGAAGTTTTCTTCCTACAATGTAAAGGAACATTGATGGGTTAGATAGATAGATATTTATTGATCCAAATAAAAATGGGAAATTACGTTAATACATATACATAAAATAATAATAGGAATAAAATAAAAGAACAAATATTTGAATATATACAGGATGGGAAGAAATGTGCAACTGCTTAAATAATATGCTAAAATGTAAATAAAGCAATTGTGCAGGTTGCACTTAGTGCAGAAGTGTGGTGTCCAAAAGTCTGAACTATCACCCAGTGATGACATGTTAAAGAGTTTTATTGCCTGTGGTATGAATGATTTCCTGTAGCGGTCCGTGCAACATCAAAGCTGTCGGAGCCTCTTAGAGAAGCTGCTCCTCTGTTGGACCAGTGTGGGGTGGAGAGGGTGGAGTTGCTCCTCTGTTGGACCAGTGTGGGGAGGAGAGGGTGGAGCTGCTCCTCTGTTGGACCAGTGTGGGGTGGAGAGGGTGGAGTTGCTCCTCTGTTGGACCAGTGTGGGGAGGGTGGAGCTGCTCCTCTGTTGGACCAGTGTGGGGTGGAGAGGGGTGGAGTTGCTCCTCTGTTGGACCAGTGTTGTGGAGAGGGTGGAGTTGCTCCTCTGTTGGACCAGTGTGGGGGGGAGGAGAGGGTGGAGCTGCTCCTCTGTTGGACCAGTGTGGGGTGGAGAGGGTGGAGTTGCTTCTGTTGGACCAGTGTGGGGGGAGAGGGTGGAGCTGCTCCTCTGTTGGACCAGTGTGGGGTGGAGAGGGTGGAGTTGCTCCTCTGTTGGACCAGTGTGGGGTGGAGAGGGTGGTCAGGGTTATCCATGATACATAACAGTTTGTTCAGTAACCTCCTCTCCACCACAGCTTCAAACGTGTCCTGTTTGCAGCCAATCACGGAGCCAGCCTTCCTGATCAGTTTGTTCAGTCTGTTTGTGTCGCCGGCTCCGATGCTGATGCCCCAGAAGACGCGGAGGAGAACAGAGCGCTGGCCACAACAGACTGGTAGAAGATCTCCAACATCCTGCTGCACACACTGAAGGATCTCAGCTTCGTCTTGTAAACAGCAGTGCTGTTGATCTTCCAGTTCAGCCTGGCGGTAGTCCTTAAGGCCAGATGGAGTCGACTTCTTGGGGACCGGGACAAGGCAGGATGTCTTCCACAGCAGCGGCACCCTCTGCGGGCTCAGGGTTGTGCTTTTGAACCGTAAAATACTAATTTATATGTTTTTGTTTAGGGTTACACACAAAAAACATAGAAAAATAGGGTCCAGGTAAAAAAAGACTAAAGTAGTTACCCTTTAATAAAGTCTTTCTAACTATCTATCTACACTATACTTTTAACAAATGATTTATTTCTCATAGTTAGTTGAGACTAGCCAATTGCAAATATATAAATTCAATTCAATTTTATTTATAGTATAAAATCATAAGAGTTATCTCAGCACACTATACAGATAGAGCAGGTCTAGACCACACTCTACAATTTACAAGGACCCAACAACTCCAGTAATTACGCCAAGAGCAATCATTTAGTGCAATAGTGGTGAGGAAAAACTCCATTTAGGGAGAAACCTGGGCCAGACCCAGGCTTTTAGGTGGTGTTTGATGGTGCTGGTTGGGGGTGTGATAAACAGTGGCAGTAGTAGTCACAATAAATAATGGCAATTACTAGAAACAGTACAATAAAAGCTTGTACAGAAAAAAACATACAACAGCCAAATAACTAGGAACCACAGTACAATATGTGCAAGAAAGAAGAAAAAAATGCAACAATCAATTGTGCCTCCCTTGGAATGCAACTGAAAAATCATTTGGCACAACGTAAACATCCCCCTACAACAATCTGCTAGGATTGGAGTGTTTAATGGATGGTGTTAAAGCTGGAAGGTCCCCTAAAAGGCAGTGCAGTGTAGCAAAAGGTGGTAATGTTATCTTGATGAAAATAGTTTATAATTGAATAGTAAATTCATTGAGTTAAATTAATATTTTTTTTTTAAAGCTAAATCAAAAAAGAAGAAATGAGAAAGAAAAGAAGTGAGAGGATCCTTTGCATGTTGAATGTTGGCAGGCGACCCCCTCCCCAGGCTTACAGAAATGGTTTAACCCTACTGCTCAGCAGCCAATGGGAACTTAGGACGCTCACCCATTAAAAATGGAGAAGTGACCAAATGGCTCAAATTCACGTGAAATTAACACGTAAGCAACACGTTGTCTACGCGTTGTCTACGTGTTGTTTACGCGTTGTTTACGCGTTGTTTACGCGTAATTTACGCGTTGTTTACGTGTATTTTACGTGTTGTTAACGTGTGAAAAATCTACGCGTTGTTTACGTGTTGTTTACGCGTTGTTTGCGCGTTGTTTACGTGTGAGAAATCACGTGTATTTGGACTGTTTGGCTTTCCATAGTCGGACGGGTCTGTGATACTCAGAGCACATACCTGAAGCCGCGGAGATGCACCTGGGATGGATCGTGAAAAATGTTCTCAGTTTCAGACAATTCGAAACTTCCACAGACAGGGAGCGCTCCTGAACCCCCTCACAGTCTCTGAAAGCACAACTAGTCGATCACGAGTGGCTCATCAGGTAGATCCATAGATAAACTCATCTTTCAGAAATTTGACCGAACGGGTTGACACTTCAGCATGAGAAATCGGGGGTGTGGCGTGTGAGCGTATGAAACCAGTCAAATGCGTGTGTCTCACGGCCAATGCGTGAGAGTTGGCAGCCCTGTCTGTTCAGGAGGAAATTAGCCAACTTGGCATCCTGTTGGGCTCTAAACTGTCTCAATCTTTCAAATCTCTTAATATTTAACCAGGGTTTGTTATGTCCACGCAGCTAAAAACACAGAGATTTTTTTAGGTTGGGTAGAATTTATCCGTTTGCTGCTTTCATGGCTGTACTAGCGTTACAGATGTAGCGCGCTGGGTTTACATTTTTACAGGTAAATCTGGCAACCTGGCCTGGCTGTCAGAATGGGTAGTTAATAATAACACACAGGCCAAAACACAAACAGAAATTCCATCATGGAACGGAAGTTACAAAAGGAGAAAATACTGGCATTAGCATTGTTGTCATAAACGATAGGCTTTCAACTTGGCATGTTTCCTTAATATCTGATGTACTGGAGTCATTTTTGGATTTATTACAGTAAATGTATTACATATTGGACCTTTAAATTCTGTGTGGACAGTTGTATTCACACGCGTATTTTTCGTGTTTACCCTAACAAAAAACCGTGGGCTAATGTACAGGTGAAATTGCATGAGGGGACAGTGGCTTTTAAATCTAGGGATGATGCTCGTTACAAAAACCCGAGATACAAACTTAGGAATGTAATCAAGTCAGCTAAAAAACAACACCGGGACAAGATAGAGCAATACTGTTCTGAAGGGGACTCTAGGCGCGTTTGGCAAGGCCTACATACAGACCTCTCTAAAGTTAGACAGAAATTGACAGATTCACGGTTTGCAGTTCAATAAGTCATAGGCAAAACGTTTTCATTACACAATAGGCAGCTCTACTTAACCGTAGTAAGGTACACAACAAGGACAACCCGGTTTTCATCCGAAAGAACCATCTACATATGTGGATAAATAAAATGCATCCCTTTGAGCGTTCTGCTTTCAACCAAGCATCTGGGGAAAGTCAATAAATTGCAAAACCGAAAATAGATACAAAGATAAATTTCAACTGCTTCACTATCAACATACTTTCCATTCTTAATATAGAAAAGCTGGCTCAGCCTATTTTTAATGAATTTTTATTGGGGTAAAATTCAATACCATCAATCTTATTGAGCCTAGGTCTTCCAAAATACAACCAGCAGGGGCCTTATATGGGTGGAGTTAGTATATATGTGTGGACTTGTATGTTGTAAAGACATGCTAAGTCCACTGTGTGTCTGTTAAGAAGATAAATTTGAACTAGTTTATTTTAATACATTATTTTCACTTTTGCTTCTGTAACCCACTCGAAAATAGCCTGCATGCACTTATGTTTCGCTGCATACCATATTTGCCCAGTAGGTGGCAGTAGTGGCACTGCATAGAGGGGTAACTGCTACGATAGCGAGCTGAGTAAAAAGTTACAAAAAAAAAAATAACATTGACAGCAAGTTAAAAGTTTTTTTTCCCACCAAACCTACTTCTAGGAAGGAATAGCAGAGCAAGGGTTGAAATTAAGACAAGGAGTTTATTTGTATTCCTTCTCTCCGGTTGGTTAGCGAGTGAGTTCCATTGGACATGTGAGGCAGAGGAGCAGAGGGCACGAATGATCATCTTGCCTGTAACACAGACTGCTTCTACTCACCATTTCTTCATTGCATCACACAGATAAGCGCGAGATCCCACCACACTACAAAAAAACAAAAAACAGAACATGCTACCTGGGTAGATTAGTAATTTATTACTTTGGGGTTATTTTATCAGACCTCTGAGGTCCTTTTTATTTACTGTTCTTTTCTCAAAGTGGAAAAAGTTTGAAACTAAGAGACATATTGATTTTCACTAACAGGACATAAAGAAAGAAAGAAACAAAATCATACTGTTGGATAATTTATGTATAATAAATGCTATATGTTATAAGTAAACAATTTTTTTTTTTTTTAGTTTTCTCTCCTCTTTTTGAAAAGTTCCTTAGAAAGGGAGCACTTCACTCCACATTATAATAAGTGCCCCTTACACTTTGAACCATGTGTTGTTCCCCCTTTGTCTGGACCTTGAGCCAGCTCATCAGGGTTGAGTTTGTTGTGACAAATACTGCATTTAGCAACGTACTTGCCGCTGTTCAGTGGCATCATTCGAATAGCTACACACTAAATCCTACAGATGCACGTCATATCCACAATAGAACAATCAATCTGTGCCCTTACAGCGTTGCCACACCGGTTGACTCAGCAGTTAAGCATCTCACCTTTCCAGTGTCCATTGTCTGGACTTGTTTAGCATTGGCACTCTTGAAATAATTGCATATAAGCCAAAGCTCCCTGCACCTCACCCTTTACCAAAGAATAAATTACAACATTGCCTAAGAACAAAAACATATGAAAACAAACACCTACAGTTTATGGGTGACGGCAAAGCCTGAGTGTGAGTCTAACTTTGATTGAAATAAAGTGCATATAGCATAGTTAAACATCAAAAGCCCTGTAATCATAAAGTAACATTTCCACTGTATATGTACTGCATGGTGCAGCATAGAGAAACATATTTTAACGTGTCTATACTCAATTAGTAAACAAAATATAATATATAATATTATATGTAATAATATAAACTTTGTTGATCATCAGTGGGCAAATGGGGTATTGCAGCAGGAGAAAGAGAAATAAGTACAGATAAAGAAATAAGAGGTATATTCAGTTAGAGTAATTACAGAAGTAATAATAAAGGAAGAAATTATAAAAGAGCAATTTAACACAAAGTTAAAGTGACGGAGTATGATAGATCAATAAATAAATAGTACAACAGCGTAGAACCAGAGTAGTATATAAGTATAAGGTATAAGATATAGTATAAGATGCAATGTACTAGTAGTAGTAGTAGTAATAGTAATAATATAATACTATAATAATACAAGATATAATATAGTATCCAGTGAGCATGAAGTATGGAAAAAATTCAAGGCACTTGTCTTTAGAAAAATGCTTTTAATACTGTACATCTGGCACATTCTAACTAGAATAAGGTTTAAAACCACCACTTAGGGGGCGTGTGCCCAAAGACAGAACTCAGTCCTTGTCGCAGCAGCCGCATGTTCAGTTCCAACCTGTGGCCATTTCTGTATGTCATTCCCCCTCTCTCTCCCCTTTTGTGTCTAAGCTGTCCTATCAAATAAAGGCCGAAAAATGCCAAAAATAATCTTAGAAAAAATACTTCACTTCAACACATTCAGCATTTGGCATTTATATTGTATATATGTGTATATACAGTATATGCATAATATAGTAGTAGTAGAGCAGTATAAAATATAATTTTAAATACGATGTGGTATACTGTAGTATGGTACATTATATTATGTACTGGTATATAATATAATACAATGCAGCATATAGTATTAATGTTGATATTAATAATAATAAAGTATAGTATAGATGAAATAAATAGTATTTATAGCAAGTATATGAATAAATCTGTCCAACAGAGAGTTAGTGGGAGATGGAGAGTGATAAGAGTCCTGACTGTAGCAGATATAAGAATTCATAAAAAATGATGATCAATGTGAGGTGTGAGCTGGAGCGAAGTATCTTCATTAGCACAATGTCACCAAATATGTCCAGAGACCAAATGTCCAAATGACTTCAAGCTTTCCATGCACATGAAATATAGTCATAATACACTTCACACTTCTCCTTTATAACATAACCTCACATTGAATATGACTCTAAGATTACCACTGAAACTCAGTTTGACAGGGGATTTCATATTGTCTTTTTCCTCCTGAGGGGCTGTCTCAGTGACAAACATGCACCACTAGATGGGAGCACAACCATGTTCTATTAAAATATGCTTTGAGCTCATAATAAAATCATTATTTCACTATCTGTATCTTATAGATTAGATTTAGATGTAAATGTTTAATATAACAGTGAAGCCAATAGCAGAATAATCACATTTTCTCTGGTACAGATTTTGCTGCAATTTTGAAATTGGGTAAGCTATGACTTACACTGTCCTGGCTGTTTTGTTTTGATCTTCTGGCTTCTTCTATCACCTTCACCTCCAACATGCCAGACTGCTGTTTTCACACCAAACAATGACAGGAAGCATGCTGTGGTCCGCATAGTCATTTCCCGTCTTTTAAAGGAAAGACAGGAATCAAAGTGCAACTGGAAGTGCAAATAATTCTTCTCCTGTCATCAGGTATCCACTAGGCCTATTCAGTGCTAGGACAATTACACTACAAAAATCAATTTGTTCACTCACAGAAGCACTGATGTAGGGCAAACCAAATGAAATACATTTGCAGATGTTTACATATTGTTTTGATTGTGATCAGGGAAATCCAATTCTGGACACATTTGTATTGTAGTACACTGCCTTATACCCACCACTTCATTAAAGCCAAATGTCGTCAAACTAATTAACTATTACTTGTTAATACTTGTGTGTTAATTTTTGCCATTTCTGAGTCTGAAGTCTTAAGAACCAAACAACATGTCATTATTCAGGAAATGTTTGATGAGTGATGGAAATTTGGGTTTTTATTTCCAACTGTTACGTCACAGATGCTTTGTCCGGCTTTTCCTGTGGCCCTCTCTCCAATAACATGTTTGTTTTCAGATCTATATTTGTGTAGCCTACTGCTACCGGTGAGGGAAATCCTGTCTGACCTCTCAGACGCTTCTGATGAAAACACTGGCACTTGGTGACGTCCAGGAGACGGAATGTTAATTTTTCTTTAAACCTTACGTAATTCACTGCTCTAAACTCTTTTTGAACAGGCAATCGTCAGAGCTAACCTGGAACTGAATGCCTTGGTAAGACTCTCAAATGTTCTTTACTATGAGAGCGCCCACATTGAGTATGCACACAGATGATGAATGCTGCATCACACTTGCGTGCACACACACATAAACACACACAGATGGTTGCAGTTATTCTGTAATATTTTCACTGAAGTTGCCCTTGGTGTTTCATGTCAGGAAAATCTGAGTCATGTTTGTTTGACAGATCTTCTCTGATCTAATGTACGTTTTGTTGAATTGCCCTATAATGCATGAAAGCATGTTTTTAAGTAAAACAGATGCTCAGACACACATCATCATCATCACTACACTATAAGAGGTTGCACTTGCAGTATGATTAACTGTCCAGTACCCACTCATTCTCAAACAAACAAACTATTTTGTCTTGAGTTCTGTTATTCATTAACCCAGCACAACATCTGTGGTTGCTATTTTATGCCACGTGCACACCCTTTCCATGCACCATCACAACACACAATATCCTTACTGATCCATGGAAGTTTGACTGGAAAGGCTCACCTAAAGACATACACATGCTAACAAGATAAGCAGAGCTAAGATTTAGATTCATTTTATTTGGACAATACACATTAATCAACATTTCTGTGAAAGTGACAGCTTTTTCAATTGTACTAATCCTAGTTACGTAGCATGCATGCATGTCTTCAGGGTGGTAAGAAACTGGAGTACCTGAAGGCAACTCACGTAAACACAGAAAGAACATGCAAACCCCACACAGAAAGGCCCTTCTAGCTGTGAGGCAGAAGTGCTAACCACTGAGCCACCATGCTTCCTAGTTAAGAGTTAATTAGCAACCACATTTACAAATTTTACTCTAGCACAAAGACCACAATGGAACAGGAAAACAGGAATATTTACCCAGTAGCCAGCTGCTCTTTTTTCTATTGGCTGCTTGGTTTTCTCTGGTTTATCTGTGAGTGAGCAGCGCTGCTAGCATTACACAAAGTGCCAGAAGAACAGTCAGAAATCACATTAAATGGCCTGCCTTCTTCTGCCTCTGATTGGCTTACCCAGATCTTCTTACGCTAACCCTAACCAATCCCACTTCTTATGCTTAAACCTAACTACATCATTCTATTTTCGTTTAATTTTCGTTCCTACCCTCACCTATGGTCATGAAGGCTGGGTCATGACTGAAAGAACGAGATCCAGGGTACAAGCGGCCGAAATGGGTTTCCTCAGGAGGGTGGCTGGCGTCTCCCTTAGAGATAGGGTGAGAAGCTCAGTCATCCGAGATGAGCTCGGAGTAGAGCCGCTGCTCCTTCGCGTCAAAAGGACCCAGTTGAGGTGGTTCGGGCATCTGGTAAGGATGCCTCCTGGGCGCCTCCCTAGGGAGGTGTTCCAGGCACGTCCAGCTGGGAGGAGGCCTCGGGGAAGATCCAGGACTAGGTGGAGAGATTATATCTCCAACCTGGCCTGGGAACACCTCGGGATCCCCCAGTCGGAGCTGGTTGATGTGGCTCGGGAAAGGGAAGTTTGGGGTCCCTGCTGGAGCTGCTGCCCCTGCGACCCAATACCGGATAAGCGGATGAAGATGGATGGATGGATGGACGTCATTCTAATCATTCTAGCAGATCCGATTTAGGATTTACCAAGGGGTTAAGTCTGCCTTCGTTAAGCGTAGCTCCTAAGGTGCCATTTTGATGCTACCTAGCACTCACCCACCGTTAGCAATCCACTGACTGACATTCATTTTGGCGTCACTTTGACATCAAATGATTTTACATTTATAGACTCTATTTGTCCATTGTTTATTTCTAAAGAAACACAACAATGTATAAAAGGCTCCATTACCTTTAATCTCATGTAATGTCTCCGTAGCAGACGTTTTTGTAAAAAAAGGCTAACGATCGTGTCATAACCACACAACTTACTGTAGCACAGTAGAGGAATTACCATACAGTACAGGAGAAGTTTGCAGACTGTTTTGATTTACATTATCTGTTTAGGTTAAATTACTAATGTCAACTAGCATTTTAGCAATAATTAGCCTGTGCTCATCTTAACTCTTAACATACAGGCCTACCTACGCTCTCCGACTCTGCTGATTGGGAATGATTGAGATTTCAGAAGACATACAGCTTTCAGACAGGTTGCTCACGTCACATCTACGTCTTCAAGCTCAGTTGGAGGCTGCAGAGTAATGCTCAGCCATCACCGGAAAAGTGCTTCTAATAGCCTTCACTGGTCTCCGTTGAAAACAACAGCATCACATTGTCCATTTATACTGTCTATGGGATATTCCATAGCCATGACCTTCCACTTCCGGAATTTAGTTGCCGCCAGAAATTCCGCCGTAAGTCCTTCTATCTGGCCTGATGTCCGTTTCCTTCCGCTTTCTTTGTGTTGGGATTTTAATCTCCGGGGGATTCATGAGGACTACAGTTAACGGCTCTTCAGATCTCTGCAGGGTAAATCTAAACAGCTAGGTAGACTATCAGTCCAACAGAGTTTTCTGTTATGCTGGGGGCTGTACATATGCACGGCCAATAAAGAAGATCCAGATCATGGCGAAAGAAGTTAGCAAACAGTAGCTATAGCAAGCAAAGTCAATATTGTTTTGTGGCACGCTTCCCAACCACACAAAGAACAATTTCAATTCAATTCAATTCATAACAAGAGTTATCTCGAGACACTTTACAGATAGAGTAGACCACAAAATTTACGACCCAACAGTTCTAGTGGTTCCCTCCTGAGCAAGCAACAGTGTGACAGTGGCGAGGAAAAGAAACCTGGGACAGACCCAGGCTCTCGGTAGGTAGGGCCGGTTGGGGTTGAAATGAAGAGTGGCAATAACAGTCACAGTAGAAGATAATAGAACAGTGACTAAAAATAGTAGTTTGTGGCATAGCAGGGCACTGTGCAGCATTACAAGGCACAGCAGAGTGTAGCAGGGCACCACAGAGCGCACCACTCTAGATATTGAGGATTATTTAAATACTTCATACTTGTTTCTTGTCCATGTGCTCCAGTATCACCAATAGTCTTTGAACTATATTGTCCTACTACAGTATACTGCTGATGATTTACATTGGCTAAGGCTGGTTTGTGTACAGATTAAACAAATGAGATAAATGTTAAGCTTTAGAGCTGCTGGTCGGCTTGTTTTTGATACGGCCTCTTTTGTTACCAGAAAAAACAAAGCTGCTGTTTCCAGTCGCACTTAGCTAAGCTAACTGGCTTATCAATCTTCTCATCTAACTTTTGGCATGAAAGCATATAAGTGCATTTCTCAAAATATTAAACTAACTAATGTTCTCCACTTTATTCACCTTTTAAGAGTTGTGCTTATACAGTATTACTAAAATTAAGCATGGTGGGCTTATTTCTAAATGAGTAAAACTAGCAGACTCAATAGTCTGCTAGTTTTACTTCTACTTTTGTAGCTCTAATGCTAAGCTCTTCCTGGTACAGTATGTACCAATCTGTTGACCACCCAAACACCAGTATGTTTGTTTGGGTGTTAACATTGTAGAGGACAACCTGTGTGTGACAAGTAATTTATTCGTTGTTAGGACACACTGAAACAGGCCAGTGCTCAGTACACAACCAGCGTGGTTAACAATAGCTTTTGTGAATAAATATGTGTGTATGTGTCTCATGTTGTTGCGTCTGTGTGCAACCACTGACCCAGACTGCCAGGCAGTCCAAGGCGAGGCAGCAGCACAGCAGGGGGTTTGAGGGATTTGGATGAGCCCGCTGCATTTCTACCATCACTTCCCATCACTCCGTTCAGTATGGCCACTTTTCACTCAGCAATCACTTGGTGGACGTTTTCATATCGCTGCTCTGTAACAAAGAAGAAAGTAACACAATGTTCCCATGGTGTGTTTGTGTGTGTGTGTGTGTGTGTGTGTGTGTGTGTATGTGTGTGAGAAAGAGAGAGCATTTCCCCACCAATCAGAGTCCAGCTGTTGCTTTTACAGTCTAATGAAGACTGAGTTTGTCTTTGGTATTTAACCGTGATCTTTTTTTCTGCACTCATGCATTTTTATTTATACAACCACATGCATGCCATTCTCACGCTCATTCACTTTGACATCACAGAGACTGATGGAGTACTGCTTTTTTCAGCCTTCCCTTTAGGGCTAACCACATTCTTGATAAACACAAATAAAAATAACTACGTGAGACCAGTGTGTTGTAGCACAAAGTGGGGGGATATAGTCTTTGTTGGACCATAAAACCTGACATGAAATCATTTAAAGTGTTGCTGCTGGAAAATACAGTGAACTAACCAGCTTCAGTGCCTGTCTTATATAACAGGCCATATACAGAGCAAGTGGGCCCCAGCCCTTGTGAAGCTGTCATCTGTTGGAGTAGTAAAACAATGGGAGTGAAGGGTGAGAGATAACAGTGCACTACCCCTACTGTGATAATAACACTGTGCGATGGCTATATTTAGGGGCTTACTTTGACAAAATTGCTTCATGTGTTTATGTGCGTGTATGTGGCAGTGTACACTGGGCTGCCCAGAGCTATATAGCACCACAAAAGCTCATAATTTAACTTTGCCAGTAAATCCCTTTCAAATGCACTAATGTGTGCAGGTCCACCTTCCCCTACAACAGAGAAATGTGATGTCAAATTAAAGGATAGGTGGGTCATTTTTACAGCAAGTAATTCATTTGTGTGTGTGCCCCTTTTAAAACCATCCTCATTTACAGTACTGTAAAATATAATGTTTACTAGGAGTCTTCCTCATAACAATTCATGTCAAATAAAGGTGGGTACAGTTTCAGGCACACATACATGCACTCACAGTTATAAATTTGACCTTTTCCTGAAGGGACATTGTGGCTTTTCCCCTGCCGAAACACACCACTCATTAAACCAGCACCAGAGCTTGCACCATGACCTTACCTGCAATAAAAACAGCTCAGGCCTGGACAGCCGAATAATGACTTTTTACTAGATTTTTACTCAAGTTTGAGGCCAGCTGATGCATGTACAGGATGTGCAATATGGCTCCCCTGCTGCCCTCTTGCCTCCTGTTACCACACTACTGTTGGCTATGGTTCCACACAGACCTACTGTATCTCCACAGTGCACAGAATATACCTTCCCCTATATAACCCTCATGTTGTCCTCGGGTCAAATTGACCCATTTTCTATATCAATGTTCTTTTTAACTACCCAAAATAACATGATTGATTCCACACAACGCTCTTTGACAAATACAAATCTTACTTTTATTAA
Organism: Etheostoma perlongum; assembly: GCA_026937815.1. NCBI lineage: Eukaryota > Metazoa > Chordata > Actinopteri > Perciformes > Percidae > Etheostoma > Etheostoma perlongum. The sequence continues at coordinate 25,505,035 of CM049384.1, read as the reverse complement.
TTTTGGGGTGTTTTGTCCAATTTTATAGCATTTGAAAAAAAAATGTAAGTGGTTTCAAAATAGTATTATTATTAATAGTATTATATACTGTACATCCATTATTTTAATTTTAGTCTAATTAATTCATTATTTCTGCTTTACTAACTCAAACATTAGGTATAATTTCCTTTAAATGAGGTTTATTGACCATAAATTCCAAAAATAACTGTACAACTAAAGTTAATAAGTTAGTGTTACATTGTGTTGAAAACGTCAAAAAAGTGGCAAACATTAAAAAAAAATGTTGAAAAAAGCGACAAGAAAAAAATTTAAATTTTAAAACGATTAAAAGCCTCAACAAAAGTGTTGATTTTCTATTTTGATGGGAAGACAACACACCACAGTAGATTTTTCTTTTATTTCATTACATCTATGATGGGAAAATAGCTACGTTAAGGACAGTTTATACCGTGATGGAGATTTTAAGCCTGCATTAACAGATTTTTTTTTTATTATCATCATTTGGCCATTTGAGGCAGCAGAATTGGCAACATTATTTGCTTGACTGTGCTAGATTGACATCTCCGTCAATCTTCTGGAAGCTTTGTTCCACCAATAAGGGGGGACAACTTACACCTTTATTAGTGGCTGTCCCTAATATCACCACACATTGTGGCAATTTTTGATGGCAGTAATTTGCACAAATTCGGACAAACACAATCATTCTTATCAGTACGTGGATTTTGGTGACCTCTCATGATACCCAGCATAGGCTACCCGAGCTCTAGCTCTGCCCGAATCAGCTTGGTCTGAACAAATAAACACCTTTGCGGTTTTCTTTACCCTTGCAGCATTTGTTTCTTTTCTGCCTATTTATATTTTCCAATATTAATACCTCCCCAGGTAAGTGGTGTGCATTCTTGTCGAGGTTAAGTTAAGCCCCACTCACTCTATTTTTAAAATGAGACACCAGACTACCTATAGGGTTACTGACTTGCTGGTTAGCTATTTCAAACCATGTCTGATGACTATAACACGCATTATCCCAACATTTGAGTATCACAGCTAAAATAGGAAAACTATGAGGTTTAGCTCACTGACATGCTTCCTTGCCATTGATTGGGACAGTGTGTTCCCTGCTTTGTTTCTATTGGATGGCAGCCAGGTTATTGAATCAATCATGAAGAGATAAGCTAATCCCAATGGCCAGGTTTACCTCAGGGTTATCAGCACTACTGTTTACTTAACCTGTTCACCACAGATACTCAACACTTGTGGATGTGAGTGCACGTTAGCAGCCACAGCTTGCATTGTAAGCTGTGAATAGTACAGTGTTTAATTGCACTTACTGTATATGAAACAAATCATCACAGGAGCAGAGGTATTATTGTCCCAAGCTATTAGACACTTATTTATCTAGACCCTTACACACACACACACACACAGTCTTTTTTTGCACACTTTTTCCCCTCCTCCCTGTCTTTTTGTCTTCCGATTCTGGACAGATATGTCAGGGTTTGGGCGAATGCCAGTTCCAGAGATACTAGAAGTTCAGACACGACCCTGCAGAACAGACACTCTCACGCAACACATACACACACACACACACACACACACACACACACACACACACACACACACACACACACACACACACACACACACACACACACACACCCCTCTTCCTGTTGGATTTTGATCCCGCTGTTATGAGAAAAATGAGGCTTGACTTTTAAAAGGGAATGTTCTGGACCCTGTCAGCAGGGTTTGGTATTGGTCCTCCAGTCACAGTCAACTGAGACAAACTCACAGTCTTACATGTTACATCATGCATTCCATGTTTCACCTTTTCCTGCCACCTTAAACGGAAAGCCCAGCTGGTCACAGACAAAGTAATAATCTGGACCTCTCTAAAGTACTCTGTGCGGAAGCATTGCAAAGGTTGCTATTGGAGTTGTAGTATGTGCAGTATGAGATTATTGATGCAGGAAAAATAATAAAATATGAACAGAATTATGTTTACTTGTCATGCCTGCTGAGGCCTGTGCACTAGATGTCACTGTTTTACATAGAGACATCCTGCTATGCATTACCCCACTAACTAACTGTTTGTTTTATAGTCCTGAAGCTCACAGTGACACCACAGCTCTTTCAACATAAACACAGTTGGCTCATGTGATACATAAAAAGTAACATGTACGCTTACTTTCGACAACATGTTGCTTATAGATTGCAAACGGGCATAAAAAGAGCTATAACTTCTAATGTAGAACAAAATGATAATTTATCTCTGATTTAAAGTGGTCTTCGAGCTGAAACACGCACTCCTGCTTGGCTGGCGTTCAGCTGCGAGGTTCCAAGTTGACGGCTGACTTATGTGCAGTGCACTCACCGTCACCCGAGTATAAATGATTAACCTTTCCATTAAACCTTTCCATCTGAAGCAGTTAGAACATCAGATATCTGTTTAGTTTATCTCTCATTCCTCTTCTTTACGCTGCCAGAGTTGCTTGAGTTTCTCTGTATTGTTTAATGGAGACTGAGCTCAGCCTTGACCTAAACAAATGTGGTTTAGAATCTGGGAGTGTTGCTATTAATATCCAGTCAGTCTTTTGGCAGCAGATAGCTGATACTTAAAGAGGGAGACAGGACATGATGGGAGGGAACTGCCGGTCTGCCTGGTGCACAGGGGAAAATCTGTTAATCTACAGAATGTTTCACAGCCAGCATCTTAATACCATACCAGGAATCTGGTATTATGTGTTTTTTTGGCCACAGTTAGAGTTGATAAGCCCTGACTAGGGGGTAGTGTCTTCTTGTTGCTCTAGGTTGGCAGTTTAAAGTGTTAAATGATTATGCAGTCTTATGTAACATCTGGAAAATTGTTGAATTTGATCCATTGTCAGTGTTTAGTTAGCAGCATTTATGTAATCCAAAGACTATTGAGATATGATTGGTATCTAGGTTGTAATCCAGATAGATGTCCATTGTCTAAGAATGTGCGCCCTTAATGACAAGATAAAAGATTAATATAGAAAAAGTTTTTTTTTAATAGCACCTAAAATCTCATCTACATTCCTCACAAAGTGTTAGTTTGTTGTATTTTACTCAACAAGACAGAATTTTCACTCAGCTTCACTCTCCCGGTTCATTTGCCCTGCTCATAATGAAAATCCCTAGTGGCAGGACTGACTCAGTTTCTGAGGCGCAATGCAAACATTCCAAGTGATTTAGCCAAGGCAAAATTAAATTCCTCAAATGATTATTGCTCTAAGTCATTATTTTTTTTGCTCTGGTGCTCTCATAAAAGAAAAGACTTACAGGTGCAGGGAGAACCTTTCTCTATCATGCTATCACGATTGAAAGGGGAGTTGTGTTCCCTGCTTTCTCAGTACATTCTGCAGTATTCCTGTAGCCTACACAGCCTGAGCCAGATGGAAGGGTGGCGTTCCACCCGTCACATCGTTCCAACCCAAACATCTGCCTGGCAACGGCTGAGGCCTTCTCTCTGAGACAAAACACAGGCCTGCTCTGTGCGTTACCATTAAAAATGATTTCTCTGTTTGATCGGGAATAGCTGCTGCACACTGCTTCCGGCAGGGAGATGTTAGGTTGAAAACATGTGGGTCTCAAAGTGGTCAAAGTAGGAGCTTCTGTGTCCTCCACCACAGGTTTCTAAACATTTGGAAGATTAGGCTCACCTCTTGCCAGAGGTGTGTTCTTAAGTCATATCACTTGTCAGACTCAAGTAATGATCCTGTTTACTTTGGACGTAACAGAATCAATAAAGACTTGAAAGTTGGCTTTGACCTTTGATACCAACGGCTTGTGATTTCACTTGAACTTTGGCCTTATTAATAATGACTTGATAGATATCCTCCCCAATATTTATATTAACAATGGATCAGATGACTATGTGTAATGTTAAGTCCTGCTTGGTCTTAGTCTTGGTTAATCAAAATCAATGATTTCTTTTCTAAACACATTATACATGTTTGAAAATACTTTTACACTGAAAACTGTAGTACCGAATTGTGTAGTTAGACCGTGTGTCCAGATTTTTTGTGTCCAGATTTTTAGGGCACACTGAAATCATAGCTCGATGATAACATAACCCCACCCCTACAAAAAAAATTATGTTACTACCATATAACCTAAAAATAGTGGACGCAGCATTCAGGATGTCATATCCGTGACGTCACCACTTGGTTTTTGTACTGCCGTTTTGAAACCTTTTGGCAATATAGGTGTCGCCATCATGTTTTTTTGCAACCGTTTGTGACGATTTTTGGCAAGAGGGTGGAGCATGAGAGGATGGTGTGGACAAGTCAGTGTTGTTTATTGTTGCAATGGTGCTGCGCTAAGCTGAACACTAAGCACTAAGCTTCTGATGCGAGTCATCCAGAAGAGAGTAGGGTCATTTTCCAAAAATGGACTTCATTTTGCAACGAGTGGAGTCGACCCCTTCTGGATGTTTCTTTGTATGCAAGTTTTAAAGCACTTACACATTAGTTTTACTTTTCAGGCACAGAAGCTTGGTCCATTCTTTTTTACAGTCTATAAATACAGGGTACAAGCAGCCGAAAATGGGTTTCCTCAGGAGGGTGGCCAGCGTCTCCCTTAGAGATAGGGTGAGAAGCTCAGTCCTCCGAGAGGAGTTCGGAGTAGAGCCTCTGCTCCTTCGCGTTGAAAGGAGCCAGTGGTAAAGATGCCTCCTGGGCCCCTCCCTAGGGAGGTGTTCCAGGCACATCCAGCTGGGAGGAGGCCTCGGGGAAGACCCAGGACTAGGTGGAGAGATTATATCTCCAACCTGACCTGGGAACATCTCGGGATCCCCCAGTCGGAGCTGGTTGATGTGGCTCGGAAAAGGGAAGTTTAGGGTCCCCTGTTGGAGCTGCTGCCCCCGCGACCCGATACCGGATAAGCGGATGAAGATGGATGGATTTATGGATGGAGTCTATAAATACTACCTGGTTACTACCGTTAGCCAGGGCCAGTCGGCATCACTTTACAGGCTGTGTCTCAATTTGTTTTTGCAAGTAACCAACTCGGGCAACCCAACTCTTGCTATATAAATCAATGTGAGTACACGAATGTTGAAATTACATAAAATGCCCATCCTCTGTAGCCGTGATAATTTAGCCTAAAGCTAACGCTAATGCTTAGAAATTAGCCAACTCTGCATCCTTTTGGGCTCTAAATTGTCTCAATCTTTCAAATCCAATATTTACCCAGGGTTTGTAAACTTTTGGTCGCGCAACTGTTTAACCCTTGTGTTGGCTTCCTGTAAAAAATTGAAAATCAACAATGTTATTGACGCTTTTAATCCATGTTTTTAAATTTTCTTAAGTTTTTGTCCTTTTTTTAACACATTTGACGCTTTCCCATGTTTGTCACTTTTTTAGCGTTGTCAACACTACGTAACACTAACTTATTAACTTATTAAGTTTTACAGTTATTTTGGAAGTTATGGTCAATAAACCTCATTTATAGGAAATTATACCTAATGTTTGAGTTAGAAAAGCAGAAATTAGGAATTATTTAGACTAAAATTAAAGGAATGTTGATGATAATCACAGACTGGAATATGTTAACTTTTACTCAATACTATTTCAAAACCACTTCCATTTATTTCTCAAATGCTATAAAATGAATAAGACATCCCAAAATTAATGAAAGTAGAGATTTGTACTTGCCAACGATAACGTACTTGTTATTTTGGGTAATTAAAAAGAACATTGATATAGGAAAACATGGCAATTTGACCCGATGACAACATAAGGGTTAGAATCTTTTTTTAGGTTGGGTAGAATCTACCCCCATTGATCCCGTTCGTTCGTTTACTGCTTTCATGGCTGTACTAACATTATGGCTGTACTAACATCATGGCTGTACTAACATCATGGCTGTACTAACATTATGGCTGTACTAACATTATGGCTGTACTAACATCATGGCTGTACTAACATCATGGCTGTACTAACATCATGGCTGTACTAACATCATGGCTGTACTAACATCATGGCTGTACTAACATTATGGCTGTACTAACATCATGGCTGTACTAACATTATGGCTGTACTAACATCATGGCTGTACTAACATCATGGCTGTACTAACATTATGGCTGTACTAACATTATGGCTGTACTAACATCATGGCTGTACTAACATTATGGCTGTACTAACATTATGGCTGTACTAACATTATGGCTGTACTAACATCATGGCTGTACTAACATTATGGCTGTACTAACATCATGGCTGTACTAACATCATGGCTGTACTAACATTATGGCTGTACTAACATTATGGCTGTACCAACATTATGGCTGTACTGACATCATGGCTGTACTAACATCATGGCTGTACTAACATCATGGCTGTACTAACATCATGGCTGTACTAACATCATGGCTGTACCAACATTATGGCTGTACTAACATTATGGCTGTACTAACATTATGGCTGTACCAACATTATGGCTGTACTAACATCATGGCTGTACTAACATTATGGCTGTACCAACATTATGGCTGTACTAACATCATGGCTGTACTAACATCATGGCTGTACTAACATCATGGCTGTACTAACATCATGGCTGTACTAACATTATGGCTGTACTAACATTCATGGCTGTACTAACATCATGGCTGTACTAAACATGGCTGTATAACATTATGGCTGTACTAACATCATGGCTGTACTAACATCATGGCTGTACTAACATCATGGCTGTACTAACATCATGGCTGTACTAACATTATGGCTGTACTAACATCATGGCTGTACTAACATCATGGCTGTACTAACATTATGGCTGTACTAACATTATGGCTGTACCAACATCATGGCTGTACTAACATTATGGCTGTACTAACATCATGGCTGTACTAACATCATGGCTGTACCAACATTATGGCTGTACTAACATCATGGCTGTACTAACATCATGGCTGTACATTATGGCTGTACTAACATCATGGCTGTACTAACATTATGGCTGTACTAACATCATGGCTGTACTAACATCATGGCTGTACTAACATTATGGCTGTACTAACATTATGGCTGTACTAACATCATGGCTGTACTAACATCATGGCTGTACTAACATTATGGCTGTACTAACATCATGGCTGTACTAACATTATGGCTGTACTAACATCATGGCTGTACTAACATTATGGCTGTACTAACATCATGGCTGTACTAACATTATGGCTGTAACACCCTGGGTTTACGTCTTTACACGTATATCTGGCAACCCGGCCTGGCTGTCAAACTGGGAAGTTGATATCAACACATAGATAGTTTTTGAACTTAGCATGTTTCCTTAATATCTGATGATGCAATGTGGCCATTTTTGGATTTATTACAATAAATATATTACATATGGGACCTTTAATCGTATTTCAAATGTTATCGGATCGAATAGATCAGGTTAAATTGAATAAATTTAATAATTTTGTGTTGGTTGTGAAGCTCAAAAATGTATTTAATGATTTACAGACATCTTTTTCACCATATAAGTCTAAGGGAAAATAATTTGTGGGCAAGAGGTCATCACATGACATTGCAATTCCACTGGACACTACATTCACTTTGCTTCAAAGCCTAGCACACTTCCTGGGGCCCTGCACAGGGTGCGTAGTGTCCTACCATAGACTGTGTGCTAGCTGCTAACGACAGTCTAGCAGAGGTGTGGTGTGCTATAGACTGTCTGTGTTTAAAAAGCCAAACCCCAGGCTCCATCCACTTGTCTCAGGCCTGTATCTCCCTTAAAATTCATCCAAATTCCGTTTGTCTTTGACATATTCCAAACGTTTCAAATCAAAGTCCACATAAGTCAAAGTTGGGATAAGGTCATGGTGGATGGATGGGTCAAAAAAACACAAGACTTTATTTTTTTCTTTTGAAGATTTTAATTTGATAGTACGGGTAAACAGGAAAGGGGAATAGAAAGGGAGAAAGGGAATGACACCCAGCAAAGGAGACTAGGAGACCGCTGTGTCCCAACTGAAACCAAAAGTCAACATTGACTTTTTTGTCATCTACGCAATGTACATACTTATTAATGAAACTTAAATTATGTAAACAAACCATGACCTTTTTCTAAACCTAACCAAGTTTTTTTCAATTTTTTGTTCCATTCACAACGTTAACCGCAGTGGGAATGTAGTTTTATTATATGGGAAAGGCATTTTTTCAGTGTTGTCTATTATGAGGGCACAATAAAGACAATTTCCAAAACTCACCGTGTGTATGTATTATAATGTTCTTATAGTTGTCTGGTGATTACAAGCAGAGAAAAATCATTTGAGTGGGAATTAAATCTGCTATAATCACAATATCGAGCTCCTCTTTTATCTTAATAAATCTTTGATTTATTTTTTGTGTTCATAATGAACTTTCTCAAAAACAGGTCACATTCATGCTCTCTGAAAGTGGTGTTAAGCTTTTAGCATTTAATTTCATACTTTAGTTGTTTTATATTTACCACTTTCACTCTCATTTAACACAAGCATCCCCACTGTGTGGATATCCATTTGTAGCTGTGGTTAAATGTACTTCGTGAGGTCTGCTTTGAGGTCCATGCGGTGTGTGACTGTAGCAGCTCGGTGGCACTGATGCACCAGGCAGCCAGAATGACAAGAATGTTCTGTTATTAGTGGAAAAGCTCCTGTTATGTGGATTAATCTACAGCTTCGACTTTGATCTCCTGACTCACTCTAAGCGACTTTAGAAGGCCAGAGTGGGGGCCACTGCACATTTTAGACACACACACACACACACACACCGCAAATAACAAATAATGGCTATTGTGAATCACATTTACCCAATTTGCAGTAACTTCCCTTTAAAGATAGAAGAGAACCGGTTAAGGATTTTTTTTTTGTGCTGCACAAATTGAACGTAGATTTACTATAAATAATGCAATTAAAATGTACTTGTCTGCATTGGAATGTGTTTAGTGGGCTTATGACAACCAAAAGATCTTACTGTAAACTTCAACACAGGGTTTCAAGCTCTTAATAAGATTTAAGTTTGTAATAGATGCTTGATTATATCCCAATTCCATGTGGAGACAAAAGACTAAAAAATAATCTTATAACGTCGACTAATTTAGACATTTTAACATCAACTTAGAAAAGGAACCTGTTAATTCCAGTAGCAGAGACAAATTATCAAGTTAAACAGATTAAATTTTTTTTTGCATAGATGTTTTAGCATATGACTTGAAATTGTATATATTAAGCAGAAGTAATAGCCCAATAAAAAAGCAATACTATGTAACTTTCCCTCTATGGTCCCCCTACAGGTTGTCTTATTGAAACTACAGCTTGCGCAGCTGTAGTTCCAATGACTTGATGTGTAATAGTTGTGGAGATATTTGAGTCTGGTTGAAAGTAGTGGACAGACAGACAGACAGACCACATTGCCATCCCGAGAGCCATGCCACTAGCAATGCTAAAAAAAAAAACTAAGCCATTTCTTTCACCTCTCTGCATGTATGATATTATGTTTAGAGAAGTAGCAGCTTTCCAGCTCTGAGGTGAACATCACTTAAAAACAGTAGTAGGTTGTCAACAACAGCGTACAGACCACCCAACTACAGACTCTTTGTGCACAGACACACCCCCAAACACAAACGCACACAGTGAATCACCTACAAAACATGCAGAAAGCACACGTTGTACCCTGGAAAAGATGACACACACACACACAATGTCAGAATGACCCAGTTCCATGTGGCTGGACTCAGTTTTATTTACTCTGCGGAGCTCTCAGAGGTTTCACCATTTACACCATTTATGTTGTCTCACACATCAAAACACACACTCAGACAGGGCAGTACTTTGATATGATTCTTTAGCTTTTTATGCATCCCATTTGAGCATACTGTACATGGTATGTACAACTGGAGGCAATTAGCCCATGGTGGTGGTGGTGGTGGCGTGAGTAGTGGTGTGTTGTGTATGTAAGTCTGAGTTGACCTCCAAAGACCTTGAGAACTCAGATTCCACCACATCTGGGATGTCTTACTATTTCCCAAAAAAAAGGGTCAATGGATATTTTATGTAACAGCCACGCTTCTCTTGTGTTTTCAAAACACTATGCGTGTCCATGTGTTTGACCCATTTCAGGGAGAAGCATCAAGCTGTTTCTGTTGTCCATTGCGTAACTCTATTACACTTAACCTATGAACGCAAACAAACCGAGCAGTGGGACTCACCGGTCATCGGACCAAGCCAGGCCTTAGCCTTTAAAGTTTGTTGGCCTTTCTAGAAGGCACTGTGCTTTGAAGTAGTATGTTCTCATCTCTTAAAAACTTGTGCTTTGGTTTCTACCAGCACACTGGGTTTTTATGTTTGAATTCATGAGCAATATCCCAAACTGAGCATTGAAACAGACCTCAAATATTCCTAAAATCTTCTGTAACGTTTATTGTCAATGTTTTGTCTTTTTTTTTTGCAGCGTTTATTGAAACAGGTGACACTGCAGTGAAAACAAAATGTCAAAGCCTGCCTGGCAGAAATATACATATATACATGTCCTTTAGATAACCAGTTACCCTAAAGTCAATAATTAAAGATGAAAATTGTTGCAATCTGCACTTTGTTTCTAAGTCGTATTCAAGATGATCCAGTTGACTGCTTTTCCTCTTCAAAAAAGTTGCGATATATGTGTGTATGTGTGTGTCAGCGATTTAATGTTGCTGTTAAGAAGGGGTGAACAGGTGCAGAATTTTGTCCATGATTGGATGGGAAAGCCAGTAGAGGTTGCTCTGTGTTCTTTATTTATCTGAATGAAGGAAGTGTAAAATACATTCCCTTCCTGTTACAGATACGTCTCACATCTTCATACAGGTTTCAATCTATGTGACATTGAAAGCACAACCCACCCAAAGTGTATCTTTTGACTATAAAACCCTTTCCCCATGTGTCCTTGAAAGATAGATGTACAATAAAGGCATTTATTTGTATTTTTAGTCATCAATTTGAATTTACTATAGTTAAGTTTTTTTACTGTGTGGGGAAAAGTATCAAGACGTCCATAGAAAACTCTTAAAGCATTCCTGCAGCATAATTTACTTATCCACTGTTAGTCTGTATTCTCAGTTTGTTCCAGACACTCCAAATGTAGCCAACATTGGGCTAAACACACAAGTTTTATATCATGCTCTTGCCCTCTTCCAAGCTCAGCTGGACGTAGGGTATTCAGTGATGTAGAAATACACTAAAGACATTTTGTAAATAAAATGTCGCAGTTCGTCGTAGGTTTATCATATACCGCTTAGTTTCATGTGAAGCCGCTCAGTGACTAACATATCTCGTCTTAGACAAGATGTCACGTTGCTTGCTGCTCAGCTTGCTCGCTAGCTAGCTATTTTAGCTAGCTTAGCTATACTCCACAACACATGTAACGCTATCTTACCTGATGTGTTTCATCAAGCATCTTTTTTTCAGCCAGGCAGCAAAACGGGCAAGACCTTTTTCTTGTGTGAGTTACATTATGTCCCGGTATGAATTACACAGGCATCATAGCTTTAACTGAACATCACTTATTCAACTTTGGGGCCAGTAGTCTTTCTGATTACATATTACACTTATGACAAACATATGTGTAATTCATGGCTCAATTCAAATGAGATCAAATAATGTGTCTCTTGCCATTAACTACTGTAGAAAGTTGGTATGGGTTGGTATGAGTCAATGAACACACTGAATGTAAATGACTGCATTTAAACCATTCAACAACCAAGAGGTGATACAGACCAGGGCTAAAAGTGAATTGGGCCACCGGGAATTCGGATTGGAAAGGACAACACAGTACGGTGGCTCATAACAAAAACTGCATAATCATTTAACCAAATGATCTACAACTACCATACATATTTTTCTGGAACAAAAGTCCCATAGTGGAATGGAAGGGGAGGGGCTTTGCCTCTCTACCAAGTCTATGATAAAAACCCAAAAATCTAATTTATCAAAACGCCCATAGAAACACATTGAATTATACTGCACCATAATCCTCTTCTGTGCAATCCATCCATGTGTTCAATATGCAAACAATCATTGTCTGGCTAAAGTATGATGCAATTCACTGCACCGAAGTGCAAAAGGTCAGGTTTACCCAATATACCCACCCAAATAGTCTCAAATCAATATCGGCCTAGGAAATCGTCTAGTCTTAATCGGCATTGCTATTTGTACTTGTGAATACACAGGCCCCAATAAGTATGTTACGGGACGGCGGAGTAAGGACCCAGACACAGAGATGAGGAGACAGGCTGGAGCAGGTACACAGGGTTTTATTGAAGAACAGTCCAACTCAAATGGAGCACAAAAGGCAAACCCCGGTAAAAATCTAAAAGGGGCAAAACACAGGCAAAAAATCCAAAACAAAATCGGGGGAAAAAGGGCGAGGAAAAGACTAACACACAGGGACTACAGGAACGTGCAGCAGAAGAGGTGGCAACAAGCAGACATAACTGGAACGAACCAACAAGAGGCAGAGGAAACACTGGGGTTAAATACATGAGGTAATGAGGTAACGGGGAACAGGTGAGACACCAGGTGAAGCACATTAGGGCGGGGCAGGACAATCAGACAGGCAAAAGTAAAGCTGGGCAAGACAAGACAGAACAGGAAACTAGACTATCAACATAAAACAGAAGACAGGACCAGCAACACAAGACCACGGAGAAAACAGACAAAAACACAAGGAGGCCAAAGAAAGAAACACAACCCCAAACAAAACCCCAAACCTCAACAGTACCCCCCCCAAAGACAGATCCCAGATGTCAAACAAAAACCCAAAGGGGAACAAAAAACAACCCAGAGAGGGCGGAAGACACTGGGAAAGAGGGGACCGAGGGACGGGGAAACCAGGGAACCCAAGGGCACAAGGACACTAGGGGCAGAGGCAGAGGGAACCAGGAAGCATCGGGAAGAGAAGGGGCAACATGAGAGGGACTGGAGAGGAAGGAACGAGGGAGCGAGAGAGGGACAAGGAAGGATAGAGCGAGAGAGGGACAAGGAAGGAGGGACAAGGAAGGAGGGAGCGAGAGAGGGACAAGGAAGGAGGGAGCGAGAGAGGGACTGGAAAGGAGGGAGCGAGAGAGGGACCGGAAAGGAGGGAGCGAGAGAGGGACCGGAAAGGAGGGAGCGAGAGAGGGACCGGAAAGGAGGGAGCGAGAGAGGGACCGGAAAGGAGGGAGGGAATGAAAGAGGGGAGACAAAAGAGGAGACGAAAGAGTAGGGACTGGAAAAACGAGAAAGGCAAGGGAGAAAAGGGGAGGCAAGGAGACGAAGGAGGCAAGGAGACGAAGGAGGCAAGGAGACGAAGGAGGCAAGGAGACGAAGGAGGCAAGGAGACGAAGGAGGCAAGGAGACGAAGGAGGCAAGGAGACGAAGGAGGCGAAGGAAACAAGACGAAAGGGACGAGGAGACAGGTAAGGGGCGAATGCGGTGAAAGGAGAGGAGACAAGCGAAGGGCATGAGAAAAGAGCACAAGGAAAAAGGGCGCAAGGGTAGGGCACGAGGAAGGACACCCGAAAAAGGGCACAAGAAGAGGTGGGACAGGAGAGGGAAAACAAAAGGGGACAGATAAGGGAACGAGATGGACAAGGAGGGGAGGAGACGAGACAACAGGCAACGAGACGAAAGAGGAGAGGCGAGACAAAAAGGCAAAGAGACAAGACAAAAGGCGAGGAGGCAAGGGAGGCTAGGTGACAAAAGAGGCGAGAGGACAAGGAAATGAGAAGACGGAACGACAAGAAAAGACAAGATGAAAAGAGGGGTGTCAGGACGAACAGAGGGAACGTAACGAGATGAAAAGGGAGGCGAGACGAGGAAGTAGAGGAGAGGCAACCGAGGAGGGGCAAAGGGTAGCGACACAGGAGAGAGCGGGGCAGACAAACACAGGGGCAGGCAGAGACAGAGCGAGAGAGACCCCGAGAGAGGGAGACAAGGAGAAATGAAGGGATGACAAAACACAGAGAGCCAGACAGGCAAAGAGGGAGCAAAATCGAGACACAGCGACCGAGAGGAAGAGGCCCAGACACAGGGACAGAAGAGGAACACAGGGAGCCAGGCAAACAGAGAAAGAGCAGAGAGAGAGAAAGACAGCAAGACCGACAGAGGGAGACAGACAACAAACGGAAAAGAGAGACAGAGAACAAGACCAACAGACAGACACGCGAAAGAACGAAAGGGACAGAGGGGAAAAGAGACTGGGCAGGACCGACAGGGAGAGGGACGTACGCACACAAAACAGGAGAGGGAGAGCCATAGAGACAACAGGTACAGAGAGAACAAGACAGACAGACACAGGGAGCAACAGAGACCTAGCAACGGAGACAGGGCGAGGACAGAGACAAGTGAGGGACTGGAGGAGAGGGACAGAGAAAGGGAGCCGAAAAGCAACCAGGGGCAGGAACAGCGCGGCACGGAGAGAAGGGCGAAAGCCTGGAGAAAACGGAGAGGCACAGGGAAAGTCACCCACACACACACAAACAGAAAAAGGGAGAGATAGGGACCGAGCGAAGGGTACACAGAGAGGCCAGCGGGGAGACAAAGCGAGGGAGACGACAAGACACAGAAAGCCAGACAGGGACCGACTGAGACAGAGGGGAGAAGGGGACCGAGACACAGAGAGACGAGACCAAGTTGAGGGACGGGACAAACGAGGAGGGGACAAGACAACGAGACAAAACAAGGGAGACACGGACACGGAGACAGAAGACACACACACCAACCAACAAAAAGAGGGAATGAAATACACAGACAACGGGAGAGGGAGAGTCAAACAACGGGGCCAAAGAAGGACAACGGGAAGGGAATCAGGAGGCGTGAGGGGATGTGTGAAGGTACCCAAAAAAACGGCCGAGGCCATATTCCAGCTGGCTGAGTGTTGTCCAGCGTTCCCTGACGTCTACTGGGCCCACACTGGTCTCGACATACTCTGCTGGGTCCATCGATGGTTGGTTCGTTCTGTTACGGGACAGCGGAGTAAGGACCCAGACGCAGAGATGAGGAGACAGGCTGGAGCAGGTACACAGGGTTTTATTGAAGAACAGTCCAACTCAAAAGGAGCACAAAAGGCAAACCCCGGTAAAAATCCAAAAGGGGCAAAACACAGGCAAAAATCCAAAACACAAGATCCACGGGGGAAAAAGGGCGAGGAAAAGACTAACACACAGGGATTACAGGAACGTGCAGCAAAAGAGGTGTCAACAAGCAGACATAACTGGAACGAACCAACAAGAGGCAGAGGAAACACTGGGGTTAAATACATGGGGTAATGAGGTAACGGGGAACAGGTGAGACACCAGGTGAAGCACATTAGGGCGGGGCAGGACAATCAGACAGGCGAAAGTAAAGCTGGGCAAGACAAGACAGAACAGGAAACTAGACTATCAACATAAAACAGAAGACAGGACCAGCAACACAAGACCACGGAGAAAACAGACAAAAACACAAGGAGGCCAAAGAAAGAGAAACACAACCCCAAACAAAACCCCAAACCACAACAAAGTAATTAGATTGTTGTTGTTTTTTGTTGGCTCACTTTTACTTACAACATGCTAATCGGCAACATAGGATTCCATTCACTACGCTAAGCTAACTAGCGGTGACGCGGCCGGTTGTTGCACCAGATTAAAACAATGCATGCACTGAGACAAAAAATGCGTTGGCCCACCTATCTACAACTAGGGGAGACCGTGATAAGCCCTATTACAAAAAACCGTGGCGTGTTCCTTTAAATGTTCAATCTGATATGTAATTGCAGTCAGTACTTTAATAAGTACATATGATACAAAAGTGCTACAGATGTCAAAGAAGTCCTGCCAAGTTCTGTAAGTGAGTATAAACACTCCCATGTGACGGTTAAGGGCTTTGATAATCCAAATGTTTTTCTAGTGTATACCTCGTGGTGTGGGTTTTGTAAACAAAGGCCTACGTGGAGCACTGATTCTGGAAATAGCCTGTACCTTTGACCTATTTATAGAGCAGAACTTGTTCCTGAGACTCTGACAAAGCCTCACATACATGTGGCCTTGGGCTCACTTATGTGCAGGCTCATGTCAGATTTGGTAGGCTTACACATGTGGATAAACTGGCTGTCAGAGACAGAAGCAAGAGTGAAACAGTTACTATCACACTGCTTCCTCTGGGCTGTTCCTGGGTTGTCTGTGTGGCAGATAAGGTGCCATCTTAGGTTGCCAATAAACCTAACCTTGATATAAGTGAATGTTGTGCAGTTATCTGAATAGCTAGGTTCAAATAAAGTACCCTCTCCTTCTTCCTGGATCCACTTCTCCAAGCCTCCTCCTTATCGGCTGTCAACCCCAACATGTGTCCATATACTGCAGGTCAGAAAGCAGATAAGGTGAAGGGTTAAGCTAACCTGTGAGTGAGTGAAACCTGAGTTTGCAAATGGCCACTGGATGATGGAAAGGTGAAAGCAGAGGAGGTGTCAAGGATTATACGGTACAAACAAATGTTTGGCCTGTGAAAGAAGTTCAGCTGCATCTGAGGCAGCATGTGTACATAGCATTGGTGGGAGCTCTGAAATTGTAGCTACCACTGCTAAAGCTTTTTTCACGTTTAAAAGCTTTAACAAATACCCAAAAATGAACTTAATTTCTCCAGTTTTCTTTTGTAGGGGGTTATAAGCAGGGTCGTAGCCACCATTGACACACAAATTAACAAGACTAAGAGTCACAACCATGCTAGCTGCTATGTGAGGCTGTATTTAGACACAGCGGGCCTTTGAGCTAAACGCTAATGTCAGAATGCTAAAATGTAACATGTTCACAGTGACAATGCTAACAAGCTGGGGCCTGTTGCACGAAAGTAGAATAAAGATATCCAGGATAAGTGAAAAAGCGCAGCTTGACTTAGTGTGATCCGCTCATCGTGGCTTAATCGGTTGAACGTTTGCCGAGCCAGGATTAACAGGTGGAGCTATGTCAAGCCAGGTGTAGATAACCAGGATGAACAGGTGGAGCTATGTCAAGCCAGGTGTAGATAACCAGGATTAACAGGTGAAGCTATGTCCAGCCAGGTGTAGATAGCTGGGATAAGTGCACGTTCCCGGCTTTCTTAAATAGACCACGGTATCGATCACATATTTACTGATGCAGAGATGGAGAAGACGCATGCGCATTACAGTGCCTTGCGAAAGTATTCGGCCCCCTTGAACTTTTCAACCTTTTGACACATTTCAGGCTTCAAACATAAAGATATAACATTTTTATTTTTTGTGAAGAATCACCAACAAGTGGGACACAATTGTGAAGTGGAACGAAATCTATTGGATATTTTAAACTTTTTTAGCAAATAAAAAACTGAAAAGTGGTGCGTGCAAAATTATTGGGCCCCCTTGCGTTAATACTTTGTAGAGCCACCTTTTGCTGCGATTACAGCTGCAAGTTGCTTGGGGTATGTCTCTATCAGTTTTGCACATCGAGAGACTGACATTCTTGCCCATTCTTCCTTGCAAAACAGCTCAAGCTCAGTGAGGTTGGATGGAGAGCGTTTGTGAACAGCAGTTTTCAGCTCTTTCCACAGATTGGATTCAGGTCTGGACTTTGACTTGGCCATTCTAACCCCTGGATACGTTTATTTGTGAACCATTCCTTTGTAGATTTTGCTGTATGTTTGGGATCATTGTCTTGTTGGAAGATAAATCTCCGTCCCAGTTTCAGGTCTTTTGCAGACTCCAACAGGTTTTCATCCAGAATGGTTCTGTATTTGGCTGCATCCATCTTCCCCTCAATTTAAACATCTTCCCTGTCCCTGCTGAAGAAAAGCAGGCCCAAACCATGATGCTGCCACCACCATGTTTGACAGTGGGGATGGTGTGTTGAGGGTGATGAGCTGTGTTGCTTTTACGCCAAACATATCGTTTTGCATTGTGGGCAAAAAGTTTGATTTTGGTTTCATCTGACCAGAGCACCTTCTTCCACATGTTTGGTGTGTCTCCCAGGTGGCTTGTAGCAAACTTTAGACGAGACTTTTTATGGATATCTTTGAGAAATGGCTTTCTTCTTGCCACTCTTCCATAAAGGCCAGATTTGTGCAGTGTACGACTGATTGTTGTCCTATGGACAGACTCTCCCACCTCAGCTGTAGTTCTCTGCAGTTCATCCAGAGTGATCATGGGCCTCTTGGCTGCATCTCTGATCAGTCTTCCCCTTGTCTGAGCTGAAAGTTTAGAGGGACGGCCAGGTCTTGGTAGATTTGCAGTGGTCTGATACACCTTCCATTACAAAATGATCGCTTGCACAGTGCTCCTTGGGATGTTTAAAGCTTGGGAAATCTTTTTGTATCCAAATCTGGCTTTAAAGTGTCTACCATGTAGCTTACCATGTAAAGCACTATATAAATACAATATGTTATTATTTAGCCTACTTTGCCTTAAAAGTGAGCAGAGGGAATTAATGCTCCTCTGGAAATGGACCCTAATGACTCTAGGCTTAATTTCAAAACCCTTATTAACGTGAGAACATGTTTTACAACCATATGTACAAATCTCTATAAGCTATGTCTAATTCTAAATATCTTTGTACAATTAATGTTCATACAGAACAATCAGAATGGGACAAAAACTAGAAAAATAAGTAAGTGACTTTAATACACTCTGTGAGCATATATGTAAAACAATATTCAACGGCCACCGGGCAGCGGCCGCACGCCAGTCAGCCTCTACACACTACCGTCCCACTGGGAAAAGTTCTGACTCTCCCGATTGCCACTGCGCATCTGGGTGCCAGTGCAACGATTTCTAACCATCTAAACAACTGCTATAGTAGGGTTTAAATCAAACTCGCGATAATAGTGACAAGTAATGCATGTTAATAAAAATAAAGCAGAACACATGCAGAAGACAACGGAATAACTGTTAAACACGTTTATTTGGGATCAGAGCGGCAGCTGATTTAACACATGAGACTCCAGGATTAATGTTAGCCTGGCTCTTAGCCTGCTCTGGACCAGGCTGCAAAGAATAAATCTCCATGGTTACTCAATCTGGTTTCGTGCAACTGAGTCAAAGCTAAATTCATCCAGGATAACTTGAATATCCCAGCTTAATCCCTTATCCTGGTTTCGTGCAACAGGCCCCTGATTTACCATGCGGGTAATGTTTATCATGGTCAGTCACCATCTTAATGCTAACACAAATTTTAATAAATGTTAGCTTACTAATTAGCACTTAACACAAGTAGCTGCTGGGATGTCATTAGCTTCGAAGGTATTTTAACATGAACCAAAGTAGCCTATTGGACACATTTTGATAGAATTTTGAATTTGGCTCTATATGAAAAGCCAGGGGATCACTGAAGGTATTACAATTCATCATGGGGGGACATGAAGATGCTACCAAATGCCCTGGCAATGGATTAAATAGTTGTTGATACTTGGACTAATTCCTCAGGTTACCAAGCCAAGTCCCTATGCTCAGTAATAGGGTGAGAGTGACTTTTTTACCTCTGTGGTTTCAGGTCACATGTAATATTCTGTTGCGACCTTCTGTTTGTTTATAGTACTCACTTCTGTACTCAAGATCCCATTGCACTATAGATTGTGTTTATGGTACTCAGTAGCAGTGACATAGTGAGATTAACTCCTGCTGTAATATGCCTGTAGGAACTTTAGAGTGTGGCTGTCTGTATGTATGAGTGATGAGATTTGACAAACAGAACTAAATGTGCTGCAGGCTACAGCAGGCACATAACGTAAAAACCTGCAGTAGTTACACCAGATGGATGGATGACTCTATAATCAACTGTGCCTGTGTCAAGGCCCCCTCTACGTGAAGGGTTAGTCAGGTCTTGAACACACTGCAAAAAATGTCACCCTTCACAGTTCATTTGAGGCTTAAAAAAGTGAAAATTCTATTTTAAAAGAAAATGACCAGTTTGTCAGTGAACACTCTGGGGATAGATTCGTATCCTATGACTTGTTTGGTTAAACGTGGGATTTGCATATTAAACAACAGCTTGTAGAACATTTTTTCTCTTTTTGCAGTGTGCTGTTGTGAACAGGGCAGGGCGGAGAGAGGAGGTTTCCTTAGAGAGAGAGAGAGAGAGAGAGAGAGAGTGTCAGCTGGTCGAAAAGTGCTGGTTGAGAACAGTGCATGTGTGCGTGTGTTTGGGTGTGTGCAAGTTTGCGTTTATGTGTGTGTACGTGTGCAAGAAACGCACCCCGGGGAGTAAAAGGTGCAGACAACCGAGAGAGAGCATAGAAGGACCGAGTTTTTAGGGAGGGAATCAGTTTGCGTGGAGATCCAGACAAGGACACTTGAAGCGCGCCGAGTGCTGCTCCGCCGTGCGTCCCGGACACTTGAGCGGCGTGCTGCCCTTTGATTACCGTAAGCACTTAGGTTATTTGTTTGTAGTGAAGGCATATGGGTTAACTCTGTGTCACACACTCTTCCTATAGCAGCTTAATGCTCATGTACATGGATGCAGAGGAGGTGAGACGCCTTTCAACTTACTTTACCAACGTTTTTATTGCCAGAGATAAGACTTGACTGATATTTTTAGCCGTGGCATAAGGTACAAAGTCACTGCGGATGTCTTAAATTCTGTCAGGTAGGTAAGTGAAGTGATTTAACATTTAAAGGATGCAGAGCATCTGAGAAGATGTTTACTTTATGAGTTATTTTCTAACACTACAGCTGTAACAGCACACTCCTCAACACACTAGTGGGTCTACATGCTCCATCAGTATCCTCTGCAATGTTTCTCCTCAGTTTAGCAGCAGTTTGGTTTCCTCCTTTAATTTCTATTTTGTAAGGGAGTTATCTGAACCCACAGCACATAAGAACTGTGTGTGTGTGTGTGTGTGTGTGTGTGTGTGTGTGGTACAGTTTCAGATGGATAAATTAATAGAATACCATTAAAGAATGAGGTTGCAGTTCAGTCCTTGTATTATTTTTAATTAGAGAATACAGTTATCCCCAGTAAAATCCTGCTTCTAAAAGGCAGTCAATGTCAGCATCTGAACCTGAACACACACACACACACACACACACACACACACACACACACACAAACAAAAACACATGTGTGGCATTATTAAGTTGCTCTGTAGTCCATTTAATTGTCCCTGTAGATCTCATATGATCAGGAAAGCTGAATTACTCCCTTTCTCTACAAGAGGAACCGCAAATGTCAAGCATTTTGGCTCTGCTTTCAGGCTTATTAGCCAAACGTACGATCAGCCATGTTCGCCCTTTTGGGCCAGCAGTTTAATAGGTGTGACCACACGCATAAGCCTATGTAAGAACTTGTGAGATACAAAATCGGTAGAAAAAAAGGTGGAATTATCAGCAGTGAAAGGATGTGTTTTTAATGTGTGTGCAACTGTGCACACACATTTAGACACAGATTCTCAGTCAGCAGAGCAACCTAAAGATAGCAAAGCCCCTGTGGAAACAGTAATTAGTGGGGTGAAAAGAGAAGGCGAAGAGGGGAGGAGGAGAAGGAAGAGACATTGTTTGAACCATCTGATATCTGTTATATAATGACCTGTACAATGGATACATGCTGGGAGAGAAAGTGAAAAGAAACCAGCAGAGTCAAGGAGTGATTTTAACTATTTAGTGAGAGAGTATTCAGAGTTCAGTGTGTGCGTGCAGTTTGCCGAACCTTTGTTGGAAGCAGTATCGGTTGCAGCATCTTCCTGAAATTTGTGTGTGGGCTGCAGAAAAATGTATCTTGAACAAGTAATTTCTTCCTTTTGTGGAGCATTTGTATTTTTCTTGAATTGAGAAAATGAGCTGGACTTATCTAAATGTTATTGCACCTTTCCATGAAATTGGGTGGGCAGATATTTATGAGGAGCAGTCAAGTAGATTTGGATGGGGATCTGGGATTTCCACCAATAGGCGAGGATAGGCTTTTCCAGCCAAAATAATAAAGAAAGAAATATGATTCAAAAATTACACAAAGGTACCATTTATCCTCATTCATATATATATATATATATATATATATATATATATATATATATATATATATATATATATATATATTGAATGACTTGGATTCTCATTTAATTTTATGAGCTGACTGCATCACATACGCTACTACTTCAGTGAGTTTTAAACATAGACTGTATGAAATAGGTTTTAAAGAGCTCCCAAGCGCTCTTTGTTTACAGGCTTGTGGTGATGCACAATGTGCTATAGGTGCCAAAAAAAATCTATGTTTAGTACTGCCAATTTGTTTTGTTTTGTCATGGTTCATGTGTGCAATAAACATTACACTTGGTGAGAAAAAATTGTGGCAGAAAATTGTGATATCAATTCTAAGCTTTTCCCTGAATCGTGTAGGCCTACTTTTTTAGATTACTTGCATCAATGTTTCTCTGTATAACAATGCAGCAAAATAAATTGATTTGCATGTTCATCCAAGCAACACAAGACTCACTGCTGAAGAGTTTGAAATGGAAATTTGTTGCAGTCTGTATCCCCTTTCCAAACAAACGCATGTAAAACTTCCCCCTTGTTCACTCACAGCCGATAATGCTGCACAATGCAGTAGAAAAGGCGACTCCTATTTCAGGTTCCTTCAGAAAAGGCACTCCCCCTCTCCCCCCTCCTTTTGCCGTCCCCTTCAGTGTGCAGGTGGTCATGTGTTGCTTGCTTGCAGAGTGTTTCTCATTTAGTCTTAAGCCCCAGGCTTTGACTGGGAAGTGACTTGTGTGTGCGTGTTGTACACAATGGTTGTGTTTACATTGGATTCGGTGTGAACACGTTAATCCATGCACGCACATTCATTCGCACATGCAGGCTTTATTTTCTTTTTAGCAGAGACAGGGGTGTAGGTTTTTTGTCTCTTGGCTTTAGGCATACCAAATAGATACTGTTTTTGACAAAATTGTTGCATGGTGTTTAGCACGGATCACAACACTCACTCGCTTAGTTAATTTTGTAATTTTAGTTTTTTTGTGAATTGCCTCATTACTTTTCTCTTTTTTTTCAATCATTTTTGAATCAGTCAGCTTTCTTTTCTATGTATATTTCATTCAATGTGTTCCCTGTGCTGTGTTCTTCCTTCATGAGCAGGGTGCTGGTAAGACCAGAGGGTGTCATTCCCTACAGAGGGAACAGTGAAGGAACACCATGGCCTTAGCGGGATGCGCTGACTACTTCTTGCGTCCCTCAAACTACCAGGTAAATATTTTACGTGTTGTATGAGTGCTTGTCAGTGGTGGATGGGAACATCTTAATCAATAACATGTTACAGCAATTGTACACAAGACAGAAAAACCCATGCAGGGCTATAGACCCTTCTACTTTGGATATTGACGTGGGTCAATTGGTCCACAACTTTTTTCCCCACTGAAGTATCTTAACAGACAGTCAATGGATTGCCATACAATTTTTGTTTAAGACATTCTTGTCCCGCTCAGGATGAATCCTACAAATTTGCTTCACAGTAAATTACTCCTAGCCTAGTTGGGTGAAATATGGCATCTCTGCAGCATAACAGACCCACTTCCACTGTCCAACTCTTGCAGAATAAGCCCTTTGTTTCTCAGCTCGGATTTTCTCCTCTCCAACCCTCCAGTAACCTAAAGAATTTGGCTAAAGAGCATTGCGGAGGTCTATAAATAGAGTGCTAAACAAATAACAATAACAAGCCGTGAGCTTTGTTGTGTGACAGACCTGAAAGCATGGGATTGATGGCATGACGTCTTACTGGGACGGATTGGACGATAGAGGTGACGTAGCCTTAGCTGCCTTATTCCTCTTAGTGGAGCTACATAAATGCACCTCCCTGCTAACCCAAACTGTGGGACCGCTGAGCCCCTGTTGAGCTGACATGAAGTTGGATTGGGTCACGTTAGCTTCCAGAAAAGGGTTTTGTAGCAGTAAGACTGCAGTGAATAGTGAATTGAATCCCCCATAGAAAACAACATTCCTCCTCTCTGCATCTAGCAAAAAACAGAGTTTGCTAGTTAGAGGGAGAGAAGTGGGTTACAACATTGCTCTGTGTGTGTTTTATGTAAAGCTTGCCAGCTGACTTGACACAGCATGGCACACACACATATGCCCCACGGAGTCTCTCTGCAGGCAGTCACTGTAGGTTTAGTGTGTATAGATACGGAGCAAATGAGCCCCCTATTCTACATACTTACATAACGCCAGGCGTGTTTAGGAATCTGGGCTTTGTTCCAGGCCTGTCTCCAAAGTGTATGCGTCTGTCTATCTTAGTGAGAACATTGGATCAATGCCAGAGATGACTCAGAGGAAGCAGTTCTCTTTTTTCCCTCCCATCTCCTTATATATGAGTGTGTATTTGTTCATGTGCATACACATGAACTGCAGAGCACTGAGAAACCACAGTGCACATACTCGAAGCTCAGAGTTCTGACTTTAACCAGTCGGAAGAGGAGAAAGAATGAAGCGTTCAACAGATCCTTCCCCAAACATCACTATTTATGCAAATAGTCCCAAACGTGTGTGTTCTGTCTGAGAACGTGGATAACTGTTTATTTCTATTTTGTTTTTTGAGAGGTCAGAGATCAGCAGCTGTACGCAGTGGTCCCCACGGCAATGGGCACGCTCAGTCTTGCACTTATCATAGCCTTTGATTCTCTGAAAGTATGTTAAAATGCCTAGATGTAAGTGGAGACGTTTCTAGAAGTTCTACGGACTCCAAGAACCATAACATTGGTTGAAATAATGTGTCTTGAAGATGAGAAATAACTCAAATCCAAGAAAACCACAAGCAGCAACCTTGAACAAGATTTCTTCACACAACCACTGACAACTGTTTGACACTGTTCATTTACCTTTTTCTTTTTTTTGAGAAAGAAATCTCATTTAGAAGGAACTCCAAAATGGGTTTTAGCACAGACCGTAGTCAATTAATCAGCATATTGCTTCCAAAAAGTTTGTTTAATAAGGCTATTTCTGTAAATCTCTCCAAAGATACAAAAACACCCAATTAGTCCTCCCAAGAAAACCAGTAGTGCTGGGTTTGGGTTTTGTCAACTAGTTATAATTTCATGAGCAGGGTGCTGGTAAGACAAGAGGGTGACTACGTCTTGCGCCCCTGAAACTACCAGGTAAATATTTTGCGTGTTGTATGTATGTATGAGTGCTTATCAGTGGTGGATGGGAAAATTTGTACACACTACAGTTTGGTTCATGAGACAGAAAATCCCATGCAGGGCTATAGAACCTTCTACTTTGGATATTGACGTGGGTCAATTGGTCCACAACTTTTTTCCTTTTCCACACTGAAGTATCTTAACAAACAGTAGATGGATTGCTATACACTTTTTGTTTAAGACATTGTTGTCCTGCTCAGGATGAAATCTACAAATTGTAGTCAGCTTGTAACTTTTGATCTAGCGCTATCATCAGGTTAATATGTCCAATACTTTTATGGCTAGATACCTGCAAAACTAAAGACATTCCCATCAGCCTCAGTTGCAGTTTGTGTTTAGCACAAATTAGCAAAAGTTAGCATGCTAAACTAAGTATGTTAGCATTGTCCTTGTGAAAATGTTTGCATGCTGACATCAGCATTTAGCTCACAGATTTGCTAGCATGGCTGCAGACTCAAACTTGTTTTAAAACCTTTTAACAACAGGCACTTTATTGCACACCATAAAAGCCACATCAACAAGGTCTGCACACTTTATCTATTCAGATCAGCTAAAAACATCTACTAGCTTTTATAGTTAATTTCATATATTTAAAAAACTGCTTATTCTTTCATAAGGAGAACAAAAATTGCACCTAGTATTTTTTTTAATTGTTTTGGATAATTCTAATTTTTTTAAGGGGGTGGCAGTAGCTCAGTCTGTATGGAGTTGGCTTGGGAACTGGAGGGTTGCTAGTTCAAGTCCCCATAAGGACCAAAGTGGTGGTGGACTGGTAGCTGGAGAGGTGCCAGTTCACCTCCTGGGCACTGCCAATGTGCTCTTGAGCAAGGCACCAACCCCCCCAACTGCTTGGGGTGCCTTTCCATGGGCAGCCCCCCCCCCTTCAGACATCTCTCCATTTAGTGCATGTATAGGTACTGAGCATGTGTGTAATAATAATAATAATAATAATAATAATAATAATAATAATAATAATAATAAGAGTGAAAACATTGTAATTTCCCCTTGCAGGATTAATAAAGTATACATTATTATTCATTATTACATGTTACTGCTTGGCCAATGGAGATACAACTACAAACAAATATTAGATATACAGTGTATTGACTCAATATACCCTGCCTGGCCAAGTATTTATGTACTGTTCTACTTACACCCTTAAGATTAGTAATAGCAAGAATGTTGTTGGAAATAAAATCCACATCTGGAAAATGCTCTTACTGAGAAACCAATGCCTAATTTAAAGTTACTTTGACAGTTCCTGTCAGTTTGGGACCTAGTTGACCAGTGGGGTAGCATCAGTACGCTATATCTTCAGACTAAAGTCAGAGAAAGTGTATTACTGGGAGTTCACAATAAAGTTTTTATAGGGAATGTAGCTGACTCTTTTACTGCATGAGTGCTGCTGAGGAGGGGGAGGGTGGGGGATTAGCCTTGGGTTTACTTGTAGCTATATATTAACACCACTGCTACTGCTATCTGTTAGTAAGATCTAGGACACTGTCCTGCCCCCAACTCCATGCAGTGGACACAATTACACTTTTATGACCAGGAAAAGGCAATCCCAAACCAGTGCTAATAGAGCTGAAAGAAGAATGCAGTGGACACAATTACACTCCATGCAGTGGAAACAATTACACTCTTATGACCAGGAAAAGGTAATCCCAAACCAGTGCTAATAGTGCTGAAAGAAGAATTACAACACCCAGATCTTATGGCTGTAATGTTTACCAAAAACTACATTTCTCTCTTAAACTCTTGATTTGTCCTTTCTGTTTCCTGACATTTAAAAAACAATGACATACATATTATTTATGCACAACTCCCAACTCTTCATTGTAGCTATTTGATTCCTCGACCTTAATTTATTTTAGTTAAGATGATGTACTGTACATTTAGTAGAAGTGGGTCTTTGCACTATTGTATCCACTTATCCCCATAATACAGCCTGACCTATCAGGTATCTTAGAGAAGGAGTAGTAAAACACTTTGGCAAATACACTTTTGCATACTTAAGAGTTAGATGACAGATCTATTACACTCTCTCGTCTGCCATATTAGGCAACAACTAGCAGCTGGTTAGCTTAGCTTCACACAAAGACTGGAAACAGTGGGCAAGACAGCTAGTCTGGCTCTTTCCAAAGGGAACATAATCCCCCTGCCAACAGCTTTTTAAGATCTTTTAACTCGTTATATCTCATTTGTTTTATCTGTACAAAAACTGAAATGTAAAAACGTCAATTCACAGTTTTATGGGGCTTTATGTGCCCCATTTCCTGTATCCTAGCTTCATTTAGTTACTGCTTTTAGCCAAGAAATAATATGGCACATAATTTACAGACATAACAAAAAAGTTATCTCTATCATCTAAAGTAGTGCGCTTTTAAGGTGCTGGTAGCCACACTTTACCTTTTTGAACATTGTCAGACTAGTTGTTTCCCCATTTCCAGTCTGTGTGCTAAGCTAACTAGCTTTTTTCAATGTACATGGTTTGTCCATGCAACATCAGCTTGTAAAGATGGACCTACCTGTGGATCCAGCAGAGATTAAGAGGTAAATGCGAGGTTATCTTGTCTGCAGTAATGCTCATAGCCATTGCATAGACATTTTTTACTTTATGAACTCCAGGCAGTGTCTGAGAAATCTGGTTCTAAAATAGTCTGAGGTTTTCCCTTTCGCACATGTAGGACTCAACTAGAATTGTCTGTGTCAGATACATTCTTCATTTACTGTACTGGTCTCTTGTTGTTCCTTGAATTTGTCTGAAAATGTCTGCATTGGTTGTACAGAAGTTCCTGAATCTCATTGTCTCTTCAGTTGACATCTTATTCTTCTTCACCCTTATGTTTGATTTCTTCTGGTTCTGCATGAGCCGCATGACACTCCATCAACATGCCCATTCTTTTGCTGCAAACTCTTACAC